>CAUYTI010097755.1:0-14997 GCA_963575145.1 Galago senegalensis
CTCTCATTTGATCCTGTAATCCCACAGGCATCTACTAGGCATCTACCCAGAAGGAAAAAAATCCTTTTATCATAAGGACACTTGCACTAGACTGTTTATTGCAGCTCAATTTACAGTTGCCAAAATGTGGAAACAGCCTAAATGCCCACCAACCCAGGAATGGATTAATAAGCTGTGGTATATGGATACTACAGAATACTATTCAGCCATTAAAAAAAGGGAGACTTTACAGCCTTTGTATTAACCTGGATGGAAGTGGAACACATTATTCTTAGTAAAGTATCACAAGAATGGAGAAGCATGAATCTTATGTACTCAATTTTGATATGAGGACAATTAATGACACAGTGGGGTGGGGGAAGGAGAGAGCAGAGAGAGAAAGGAAGAGGGAGGTGTGGGGAGAAGGAAGAGCAGAAAGAGGGAAGGAGGGAGGGGGAGAGGTCTTGTTGTGTGACACACCTTTTAAGGACAACACACAATTGTAAGAGGGACTTTACCTAACAAATGCAATCAGTGTAACCTGGTTTCCTGTACCCTCAATAAATCTCCAAAAATTAAAAAAAAAAAAAGGTTTGAGGTTGCTTTGAGGTAGGATGCCAAAGCATTCTACCAAAGGTGACAAAGTGAGACTGTCTCAAAAAAAGAAAAATAAAAAACAACTTAGTTGGGTGTGGTGATACAACCCTGTCATCCTAGCTGGTGCCACTGCATTCCAGTCTGGGTGACAGAGTATGACATTATCACAAAAAAAAAAAAGAAAAGAAAAGAAAAGAAAGAAAAAGAAAAGAAAAAAGTAAAAGAAAAAAAACAGGAGAAAATCTTCACCTAGTATTAGAAAAAAAATGTTAGACATGACATCATAATCCCTAAAAGAAACCATGAGTGACACTGTTCGTGGTGAAAGGACAAACTACTGACCCGAAACAGTAGCTACAAGTCACTTGCCCTGCAAGGGACCTTCCAGGTCAGGACTGCGCCAGCAGGATGACACCACACCACAGAAACAATCAGCCCAACTTGCAAAAAGGGCAAACACCTGAACACTTCACAGACCAGAATGTTCAAATGCAAAGTTGGTCAGAAATAGTGCCCCCAAACCAGGAGACCTCCCCTCCCCCTCACTCCAGCAATTCTGAGTGCACACAGGGGCGAGGCAGCTAGGAGAGGGCACCATGGCAGCATCTTGGCAAGTCATACCTACCACGTGACCAGAGATGCCACTGATGGACTTCTATACTGGAGACCATCAAATGCTTCCCCATGTATGGCAGACAGACAGTTGTGGTCCATCAGGCAACAGAAGGCCTCCAGCACGGAGGGCACTGAGAACACTGCTGGATGGAGCTGAAGGGCACCTTGGGAGCCCAGGCTGCCACCTGCCTCCACCCACACCACATCTCCAAGAAACAAGACAAGCTATGGGGGCAAGTCACTTGTGGGCTGCATGGTTAGGGGCAGGACTGTTTCCATAGAATTGTACCCCACCCCCCAAAAAAGTCGTCTGCCTCAATGACAAACAACCTGGTGGTTCACTGATGGAGCTCTGAGCAGTAAAGTACTGTGTATGCCACAACCAGCCACTAAAATGTGTACCCTTATTTCAGCAGAGCGTGTGTTAATACAACAGATATTTTGGCAACATCCTGAACCAGGATTTACTGGGAAGGTGAGTTTCCAGACTCTACCCTGACTACCTCTCAAAATGTGCACAGGTAGGACAGATGTGCACAAGGCCACGTGTGGCCACCCCTACACAAACCCAAGGGCGCGTGATCACTGACCCAGATGGGAACCAGTGGTACTGTCTTCTCTGCAGTGTCTGTTCCCTATACAGGCGAGGACATGACTGCTAAAGGCAGCAACCCCCTAGGTGTACACATCACCATGCCTCCCATCTGAGCCACCCATCCAGACGGTCAGTCTCCCACCAGCAGACACCTCTGGATGTTCCCACACAGGCTCAGCCCACTATTGCTGGGCTTGGTCCCCTCCTACAAGCACTCTGCAGGGCAGAGTGTGCAATGCTCCTGTCACCTGTGACTCTGGCTGGGGCCTCCTTGTCTCCTAAGTTCCCACAGTTTATCCAACCAAGAACTGCTTACCTGGAAGAGTATAAAGATGAGGAACAGTTCGTAGACCACACTAACGCACAGCCAAAACCTCCAGTAAGCTACGGAGACAAAGACAACACAGCATTAGCATACCCCAGACCCCTGTCACCCAAGGCCCCACCCCAGCCCCAAGTTGGCTCCCGCAGAAGGGCTCATGGGCCTTCCACAGGGCTCTGGGACACAGTGCCGTCCTCAGCCTCCCACGTGTAAAGCAAGGTCTAACTCAGAATTAAGCAAAGTATCTCTGAAATATAAACCGGTTTTCTTTACTTCCTTCCCTTCTTGTCCTGCTGCAGGGGCACAGTAGGGCCACATGTGTTGGACAGAAACAGGGACGTAAACACCCTGCTCTCCAGCTCACCAGAAATGCTGCCGACCCTCAGTCACCGGTGAGTCTGCTGCAGGTTTCTGGCAGGTCCTCTTTATGTTCAGAAAATCTTTCAATTCTAGTATGCTAAGTTTTTCTAGTGGGTAACAACTATGAACTTTTATTTTTCTGCATTTAAGATTTTCCCTGTGATATCTTAACACGCATCTGGGGGCCCCCTGTTAAGCTCTATACTCCTGACTGCCCATCTCAGCTTGGAGCAGCTCAGTGCAAAGCGTCTGCACTAGAGGTTTTAGGCCCATGCCCAGCACCCATAGGAGGCCCTCCAGGCAGGTCCCAGGGTTAGGCTTAGGGTTCTGGGAGCACCTCTTCCCACAGGGAAACCACAGACATGTGTCTGACAGGGCCCCTCAGGCACCACATCTGAACCTGAACTTTTTTTTTTTTCAAGGTTTGGCTTTATTAATTTATTATTATTATTATTATTTTGCAGTTTTTTTTGGCTAGGGCGGGGTTTGAACCTGCCACCTCCAGCATATGCAGCTGGTGCCTTACTCCTCTGAGCCACAGGCGCTGCCCTGAACCTGAACTCTTCTCATCCCCTGCCTACGATCCCTGACTTTCCTATTCCACATGCAGGCATGTAGGTCAACCCAGACTCATCTCTCTCCCCTGAGCCCAGGCTTGCCCACCTCACACCCTGCAGGCCTTCTACCACATCCACCAACTCCAGCTACTCCTGAAGCTGGTTCCCCTGATTCCAGCAGCCACACCCCAAACACAGTGCCCATGGGGGAACAGGTGGGCAGTAACACTGTACCCAGCTTTCTGATGCACACAGCTTCCGGAGAGAGCCACAGACGGAAACAAAGACTGCAGAGAGGGGCCTTCTCCCCAGATCACGACATGTTTTAAACATAGTCTCACTTGGAACTGTGGCACTTCATTTTTCCAAATCAAGCTGCTCCCCAGGAAAGCTCAGCTAGAGCCTCTTTTTTGCCCCTCATAAGGAGACTGCTACAGTGGGCCAGGTGCAGCAGGAGGCAGGCAGTAGGCAGAACCCACTGGGCCACCTTTCTGCAGCGGGATCCCCTTCAGGCCCAACACCCAGAGCACAGAGCTTCACACCTGGCCTGGACCCACTTGCAGTGCATTTTGCTTGGATAGTCTGTGTTCCTGTAGAGCATGAAGCTAACACACAGAGGTAGCTCCAGGCTCCCTACTTAACAAACCAAAAACTGGCAAAGAAACGTGCATTTGTACAAAGCAAACTGAACTTGAATGTGGAGCTGAGCTCTGAATAGAAGCTTAGACACAAGACCCCCACCCTACCCCAAGAGAGAGAAGGAAAGCCAACCCATGCCCAGGTGGGACTGGTCTGACCTCACACAGCAACCTGAGCCGCAGAGGGAGCTTTCAAAAGCTTTGGAACCTTTCCGACCTTGGAGCTCCTAGATTGGCCTCTCCCAGGGGCAGGCCCAGCACCAGGGCAAGCTGCTGCCCTCTGACCAGTCTGGCCGAAGGTGTGGCCCGTCTGTGGCAGGAGGTTGACACTGGCTGAGCTTCACGCATTTCCTCCTCCTGCCCAATCAACCGGGTCCCTCACTGTGTGATCTACGGGTTGGATATGACCTCGCTCCTGCTCTGGTGAAGTCCAGCTGTGACCAGCCAGCTGTGTGAATGGGCAAGACTCAGCCCATGGCCCACCAGACACCTTGAGGTATCTGGAGACCCTGCACAAACAAGGGGTCCACAAGGCCAGTGTGCTCAGAAGTCTCCTGCAGGCAGCCTCTTGGCCATACCACCAACCCTCCCTTCTAGAGAGCAATTTTGTGAATGGTGTCACAAGCCTAAAGTGTTTACTCCCTTTAACCCAATGCTTCCAGAGAGAGTGTGCAAAATTCACCACAGCCTAGTTCATTACAGCAGAGTTGGAATTCCCTGTGTGACATGACAGCTGAAACAAACCGATGTACCAATCCCAGCACATCCAAATGATGCTAAACACACTGCCACAGACAGTTCAGCTGTCAGTCAAAAAACAGTGAGAAGGAAATGATTATTAAATGCATGATATAAAACCACACACACTATTCATCTAATATTTTTAAGACCGTGTTTATGTATACATACGCAACACATCAAAATTTAAGTGTTATTTTTGTGGATTTTTTTTATTTTAAAATATCTTTTGTATTTTCCAAATTTTCATCAGTACACACCCTTATTGAAACAGAAAAGAAATGTTTCTAGTTACTACTTGAGACCCTTTGGAGAAACCAACCAACCTTACAAGAGGCCTCGTCCCCAGGCCCCTGGGTTTTTTGTTTGTTTGTTTAGAGACAGAGTCTCACTTTGTCGCCCTCAGTAGAGTGCTATGGCATCACAGCTCATAGCAACCTCCAGGTCTTGGGCTAGGGCAATTCTCTTGCCTCAGCCTCCCGAGTAGCTGGAATGACAGGTGCCTGCCACACGCCCAGCTATTTTTTTTGTTGCAGTTTGGCCGGAGCTGGGTTCAAACCTGCCACCCTCAGTATATGGGGCCAGCACCCTACTCACTGAGCCACAGGTGCTGCCCAAGAACCCTCGGTTTGTAAGACCTCATCATGACTGGGGGCAACTGTGGCAAGACCGGGTCTCACGGGAGCCCACATGCCCTATCTGTAGGAACAGCCCAGAACAGGGACAGTAAAAGGACCCCAAAAAGGAAGTGCCCCACACCTTCTGTCCCTGTTATAGGACGTGGCTGTGGCGATCTGGGGCCAGGTGAGGGGAGGACACTCACACCCAGCACAGACACAGAGGGACTGCTCAGAACAGAAGTGCCACACACAGAGGGAGAAACGGCAAGTTACCTGGATGAGGTCTGGAAAATGGCCCGTCTTTAGCTTGTGTGACTCCAAAACATAAGAAAACCAAAATACTGGCCACAATACCTCTGCAAATAAAAAACAAACAGCCCCTCAGTGTGTGTAAGCTTCTCCCAAGAGGGAGGCGGGAGGCAGCAGGGACCCCGGGACACCCAGTGTGGGAAAGACCTGGCCTCAGGCCAGAGCTGAAGACTATGCAGCAGGGAAGGCAGGGCTGGCAGTTCCACCACCCCAGCCCCAAAGCCTCATCTGGAGCCATAGGCCCAGCAGCAGCAGTACACTGTAGTTATCTGCAGGGTCATGTTGGACCACAGGGGTCCATGCTTCACATTGAGAAAAACCTCCTAACATTCCAGACACAGGCATCACTCACTTAGGATGCTAAGAGCTGGGGGCTTCTTGCTCCAGCACAGCGGGACCTCTGTTTTTTTTAGAGCTCCTTATCCCTCTGGGGTCACCTCATCCAGTACTAATGGGACTTCTGCAGTCCACAGAAGAGAGAAGTATAAGTGCTATAACTGTACCTAAACAGAATAAGCAGATACATGGCTGCATAGGGGAAGGAGCCAGTCCTGTGCTGGGTGGCAATGGCCAGACAAGTCTCAGGTGGAGCACACTCTGTGTCCATACCAGCCCTGCTGGGCATACAGGCACCTGCTGCGGCCCTGTGTTCCCCTCTCGCCAAGTGCACACAGCAGCCTATCTCACTCAGTGGAGGTCCCATGCACACTGGCCACTACAGGCAGCCGTTCTTGCCCTGACTGTCACACCCTACATATTCACACACTGTGCTACACTCCACACATATGCACATTCATCCCATATCAAGAACAGACAAGGTCACAGAGCTGTCAACAGCACTCCTGAAAAATATCTAGCAACAACTCTGAGTAAGAAAAATTTTTCTCTCTGCCTGCCCAGAGCTCCTGGGTCCTGAAGCCCCAGCAGACACAGGTAAAGCACAGCCCCTGGGCCTGCAAGAGACTCCCAGGACCAGAGGGCCACACAAGGCTGCAGGCCACCCTCATGCTGTGGGGCCAAGGCCAGCCACATAGAGTGGAGCTGCTCTCTGCCTAGAGTTCTGAGGGTCTCACTCTTGGGAGTACATTCATGGAGGCCCCCTTGGTACACATGACCAAGCCCCAGGGATGGGAGCAGAGACAGACAGTGGGGTGTCTTAGCTCAGTGGGGTGGGTCCTACATCCCATCACAGGCATCCCTGCCCCAGGTCTCACATACTCAGGGTAGGACATGTCAAAAGTGCCTTGGGGGCCACTGAGAAAAAGACAGAGGCCCCAGCACAGCTGTTCCTCCATGGTGTACAGAAGAAAGCTGTAACTCTACTTTAGGGGGGACAGATAGCAAGTGCTCTCCTACCCCCCAGGAAGGATAGATATGGGCACTGGCTAAGGAGGCCACTGCTAGCATCATCCAAGGGCTGACCTGTGCCACCACCCTGGGCTGTCAGTGTTCTCAGCTGTATGGTGCAGTGCTGGGGCCCAGCTGCTGGGTCAGCCTCATGGCTTCTGCACTTGACACGGGGCACAAGGGCCGGCTCAGACAGGCCCCACGGGATGCCACCCTGGCTGTGCATCATGTGTGTTTGTGGTAGCTTTGTGTGGCCCCCTGAATTTGTTTCTAAGAACTGCTTCAGTACTTGGAAAGGTATGTCATTTGAGTAAAGGAATTACTTTGAAAGGAAAATATATTACATTTCTAAAATAAGCTTTTGATCTTGGATTTGCAGAATCACTATGGTAATAGTAGATGCCCAGGTGCCACACACCTGTTTCCCAGTATACACTCTGCCAGCAGTGCAGGGCAGAGCATCTGTTTACACTTGGCTCTGGTCTCCTCAGCTTTCCCCTAATGTCCCTTCCTATCCCATGATCCAATCTGGGACTCCATGCAACATTCAGTCCTCCCATCTCCCCAGGATCCTCTCAGCCGTGACAGCAGCCTAGACCCCCTTGTTGCTGAGGACCTGAGCAGTGCTGAGGAATGGTTAAGAACTTTACAGAAGGCTCGGCGCTATAGCTCAACTGGCTAAGGCGCCAGCCATGGACACCTAAGGTGGCGGGTTCGAATCCCCAGCCCGGACCCGCCAAACAACAATGATGGCTGCAACCAAAAAATAGCCGGGCATTGTGGCGGACATCTGTGGTCCCAGCTACTTGGGAGGTAGAGGCAAGAGACTCGCTTGAGCCCAGGAGTTGGAGGTTGCTGTGAGCTGTAATGCCACGGCACTCTACCCAGGGGGACAGCTTGAGGCTCTGTCTAAAAAAAAAAAGAAAATTGCAGCTGAGATTTGTTTACCTGGAGCAGAAGCTAGTGGAGATAGCAGCTGGTGGTATGGGCATGCCAGAATGATGGGGGCTGAGTGTGGACTAGGTTTGAGGTTACAAACTCCTGGGACCTGCATCTTAGGAGTGACCTGAACATTTCTAAGGGTTTTCTCCAAGAGTTCTGCCAAGTTCTCTTGTAAAGATCAAAGAAAATATTTATTCCTGCTGGGACTGAGGAGCAACTAATCATTTTGATTTTGAATTATGTCTAGAGTGTTCTCTAGTTCTCTATAAGAAAGGCCTCCACCAAAGGAAACTGCCAGAGCCCCATCTGGCCCGGAAGAAAAACAATTAGTGGACTCTTCATTAGCCAGGTGTTCTGGGGAGTGCCTGAAGTCCCAGCTACTCAGGCAGGAGGATCTCTTAAGCCCAGGGTTTAAGGTTGCCGTGAGCTAGGTTGATGCCACGGCACTCTAGCCTGGGCAACAGAGTGAGATTCTGTCAGAAAACAAAACACAATTAGAGAACTATACTCTCCTATGGATTTCCTGTCTCTCTAAGAAGAGAAAAAGAAAAGACAAGGAATGTTTAGGAAGGTCACTTCCACGTTTCTATGCCAACTAAAAAATTCTGAGTTTTAATTGTAAGGTTTTAGAATGCTTCCTTCCTCAGTACCTCACCACAACACTAATTAGTCTTCAATATAATAACAAGGGGTGTGACTGATAGAGCACAAGGCATAGGAGTTCATGAAGTCATCCTAGAAAAAGTGCTATCTACCTAACTGCTGAATATCACTAGGGTCACCTTCAAAATACTCCCCTGGGAAGACTATGTACCAATGCCAGTGCCTAGCCCACCCTTCAAAGCAATTTTGGAACTCTTTTTCTGAAATGACCATTAGAGTTGATGTAGAATGAAGGTCTGACAATTCAGTTAATGAACTTGCTGCCATGTGCTTATGATGGCCACAGTGTACAAATAATTAAGTAGGTTCCATGAACCTGCTATATCAGGGTCTAATAGCTGTGTTTGTGTCAAGATGTGGTAGTGTCTTGCTGAAAGGCATTCATTATTATTACATTTTTAGTGCACTATACAATAAGAACTCCAATGTTCATCCCAGAAACAGTTCTAAATTGTTTTGAAGGATGGACTAGTTTCATAACTTCTCTAGATGAGTACTTCTAATGTGACCATTATGACATTCAGCAATGAGGTATGTAACTGAAAGTTTTAATGGAAAAAACTAGGATTATATATATATATATATATTTTGTTTGTTTGTTTGTTTGTTTTGAGATAGAGTCTCAAGCTGCCACCCTGGGTAGAGTGCCTTGGCATCACAGCTCATAGCAACATCAAACTCTTGGGCTTAAGTGATTCTCTTACCTCCCAAGTAGCTGGTGATTGTACAGGCACCTGCCACAATGCCTGCCTATCTCTTTTTGTTGTTGTTGTAGCTGTTATTTTTGTTTTAGCTGGCCCAAGCCGGGTTCGAACCCTTCAACCTCACAGTATGTGGCTGGTGCCCCACCCTGAGCTACAGGTGCCACCAGTGTGCCCTTAATTTATTAACAAGTCATTTATGTATCACATTTTAAAATACCAGTGTGATACTATATGGTGTTCTCTTCTACTATTCAGGTTAAATTTCAAAAGAAGATGATGAAAAATTCCCACAATCACTATTAGTATCTGAAAATTTCTTTTCTTGAATCAATTATTGATTCCAATTTTATAATAGCTCATGATATTATTTATAAATAAGAGGTTATAAAAATTGTAAGGAATAATAACTGAGGATAAAAAAATCATTTTCATAGAAGTAGCCAGTTATTTTTTAGAAGTAGCACCCTCTAGGAAAGTACTATTTAATTTCCACTTGGTAGCTTCCATTTTCTCATGGACAAGAGTTAGGTTAACTTAATTTGTGCAATCAGTCTACCAGTTAGGGAAACTTTCTTTTCAAAAATGCAATTATTCTTTCTGCCAAAGCTCAGTTGCTCCATCTGTGAATATGGAAAACAATGCCAAAGCAGAGCTCTGAGCAGCCAGACACTTGGAGTGTTTCCTTGCAGTCTGCTCTCAGAACTCCTTCCAGACGTCCCTTGGGAGAGGATGATGCTATTTGGCAGGTGCCTGTGGTCTGGGGTAACCTCGGAGCTGAGTCATGCTGGAACCCAGGTTGGCAGGGTCCAGTCACCTTACTAAGTGTCTGGTGGGAAAAACTAGTTAGTTTTCTACACATGCTTCCCTATAGCCACAAAGATGTTTTAGAGGAAAATGAGGCAAAAGATATTTTTGAATCTTTGTAATAATACAGTATTATTTTCTTTTTATTTTTAAACCTCCGCTCACTGATGGAAGAATGGTTATATAAAATGAAAACATATGAAATAGAAAAACAATTTTGATTAATTTATTAAGAAGTAATAAGGAATAATGCAGTTTAAAATTACATGATATTAATATCAAGTAGAGCTCTGTGGATTCCAAATGTGACCTCTTACATAAAGATTGATAAAACCCCATTCAACATGAATTGTCAAATGAATTGTGAGATTCTTTACATAATGGTAAAAATGACCAAAATCTTGATGATACACTTGTAAAAACATAAATCATAAAAGTTATGATCAGGAATAAATATAAATCTCTAAACTTTTCACAAAGCACTGTTGATTGAAATGGTAAATTTATGGACAAAATATTTGGTACAATACTCTAATGTAGTTTATTGACTTAGGTCTTGATAAATTCCTAATGTCTTTGTTAATCATAATAAATATCAAATGAAAAATATTTCAAAGATAATAGCAATGACAAAATATTTATTTTTAAATAAAATATTTTTAGAAAAACTTTATTTTCTTTGAAAAGGGAACAATAAATGGTGGCAAGGCTCAGCACTGCATTCCCAGGCTCTGGGTCCACTAACACCACCTTCCTGGTCCCTATAATCCTGGGTTAGAGATAGGTTCCAGCAAACACAAACTTCAGGGTCACATAGCACCAGGCTGACCTCTATAGCCCAATACTTAGGGCTGGCACTTGAGGACAGAGCTTCCAATGTCTGCACCAGCACTGGATCAGCACCAATACTAGGCAACAGGGGGTTAGAGCTTTATGCTGGTCCTTAAAGATGCAAGCTCTTAGTCCACCCCACTGCTAGTCCCTGTAGCGATCCAGGCTGTAGGTTCATCCTGTGGACTCAAGCACCTGGCTTACCCACCTACTGGCCTAGGAACAGTCTAAACCACCCAGTATTCCATAATAATCTGCCCATAGATCCTGGCAGATGGGCCATGCAGAATCTCTGGAGATGCATCTAATCATATGGTACAAAACTGAAGACAAATACAGGCAAACAATAATGGTAGAAATCTGCAATGCTCCATTTTCAGAAAAGGAGAGATCATACAGACAGAAAATCATAAGAAAACAGTGAACTTGCCATATGATATATGTACACTATGGAATAGTACTACTTTCCCATGAAGGATGAATTTGCAACAAATTGGGTGGAAATGGAGCCCATTATCTTAAACGAAGTATCTAAGGATTAAAAAAAATACCATATCAACTCACTATTAAAGTGGAATTACGTAATGGGGACGCATGCCCCCAGAGGATAGGAAAACTCAGTGGAAAGTGAGTAGATGGGAGCGAGGAGGAGGAGATGGGCAAAGCCTACCCAGTGGGTATGAAGAACACTGTACAAGTGATAGGCACACTTATAACTCTGACTCAAGCATAACAAAAATGATACAGGCACGCAAAAACATTTGTATACTTGTAATATTTTGAAATAAAAATACAAATAAACAAATGTTAAAAATTAAAAAAATATAGTGAACTTAAAGGATGTAAACTCCATGTTATATGTACACCATGGAATATTATGCAGCCTTAAAGAAAAATGGAGACTTCACCTCTTTCATGTTTACATGGATGGAGCTGGAACATGTTATTCTTAGCAAAGTATCTCACGAATAGAAGAAAAGTATACAATGTACACAGCCCTACTACGAAACTAATTTATAGCTTTCATAGGAAAACTATAACCCAATTATAGCCCAAGAATATGGGGAAAGGGAAGGGGCAGGGGAAGGGAGGAGGGGGGATGGGTGTAGGGAGGGTAACTGGTGGGACCACACCTACAGTGCATCTTACAAGGGTACAAGTGAAATTTACTAATTGTAGAATATAAATGTCTTAATACAATAACTGAGAAAATGCCATGAAGTCTATGTTAACCAGTGTGATGAAAATATTTCAAATTGTATATAAACCAGTACATTGTACCCCATGATTGCATTGATGTATACAGCTATGATTTAAACAAAAAAGGACACTAAACTCCCAATGAACCTAACAAATATATAGAAAATATTCTATTCAACAGCAGCAGCATATGTATATCTTTCAAGGGCATAGGGAATATTTTCCAGAACAGATTACATGGTAGGTCACAAAACAAGTTTCCAAATTAAAGATTGAGATCACATTAAGTATCTTCCTTTCATTTATTTTATTTTATTTTTTTGGATATGGTCTTACTCTGTACCCTGAGTAGAGTGCCCCGGCATCATGGATCACAGCAACCTCAGATTCTTGGGCTCAAGCAATTCCTTTGCCTCAGCCTCTCAAGTAGCTCTAACTACAGGCACCCACCACAATGCCTCGCTAGATTTTCCATTTTTAGTAGAGATGTCAGTCTTGCTCTTGCTCAGGCTGGTCTTGAACTCCTGAGCTCAGGCAATTCATCCTCTTAGGCCTCCTAGAGTATTAGGATTATAGGCTTTAGAGCCACAGTACCTGGCCTCAAGTATCTTTTCTGACTACAATGTTCAGAAAGTAGAAATCAATAATGGGAGGAAATTTGGAATATTTACAAATATGTGAAAATTGGACAGTACACTGCTGGACAACTGATGGGTCAAAGAAAGCACAAAAGTAAATCAAAAAATATTTTGAGACAAATGGAAACTGAAATATAACATACCAAAACTTGGGCGGCAGTAAAAACAGTTCTAAGAGGAAAGTTTATAGTGATAAATACTCATGATAAGAAAAAAAAAATCTCAAATAATCCACTTGATTTGGAGCTCAGGAAATTAGAAAAAGGCAAACAAACTAATCTCAAAATCAGCAGAAGGAAGGAAGTAAAAAAGACCAGAGCAGAAATAAAGGAAATAGAGAATATAAAAACAATAGAAAAGAATAATGAAAGTAAGAATATTTTTTGAAATGATAAACAATATTGATGAACTTTAGCTGGGCTAAGAAAAAAAGAGAGAAGATGCAAACAAGTAAATAAAATCAAAAATGAAAGAGGAGATATTAAACTGATACCATGAAAATACAAAGAATCATGAGACGACAGTGAACAATCATATGCTAACAAATTGGATAAACTAGATGAAATGGATAAAGTTTCAGAAACACACAACCAACCAAGATGGAATCATAAAAAAGTAGAAAATCTGAGTAGTTCAATAATGACTAAGGACACTGAGTCTGTAATAATAATAAAAAAAAATTCTCCCTACTCTGAAAAGACCAGGATCCAATGGCTTCAGTAATGAATTCTACCATTAGAATTAATGCCAATCATTCTCATGGTCTTCCAAAAAGTTGAAGAACCACTTTTCAAACTGATTTTATGAAGCCTGCATAACTTTTTGATATCAAAGTCAGACCAGGAAACTATAAGAAAAAAAAAAGACAGATGAATATTCCTGTAGAATATAACATGCAAAAAGCAGACCAAGGGAAAAAACATCCAAAACTATACATTTTAGGACTTAAGTTTTTTTTTCTTTTTGATATTCATTTTAATAGGAAAAAAAAGAGATCAATCAAGACAAATTTAAACAGATTATGATAATGGGGGAAATATACAATACTTTACATTATAAATGGAAAACTTTTAGATCACAGTGAAAGGAGAGAAACTGTTCTGAGTATATGCAAGGGTTTAATAAATGAAACAATTTTTAATTAATGGAAAAATTATGAAATATTTCCAAAATGCCTTTGGGATCATTTATTGTCCTTTAGTTTAAAGGTGTTTATATATTTCAGTGTAAAAACAAACAAAAAAAATATATAGGATGAAATAATTTCTTTAAAGTGAAAATCATATCTTGAAATAATTAAAAAAGGCTGCATGCATGTGTATGTTTGTATGTGAGTGTATAATAAGAGAAGGCTTAACCATAAGGAAACATTTCATGATCTATCTTACTAATCTGCACTCAAAATTTCCATGATTTTATGAAAATGCAACAGATGGGCCAGAGGGCATTTATTAATTTTATAAAACTTAAAAAACTAAGAAAATCTGTAAGGAGAATGAACCTCCATAAAAATTAAAGAAAGTATAAAAGCAGGTAATTAAAATATTTTGTACATATGCATTTATGTTTTTACCTAAATGCAAATTAAGACATGACATAGTATCAGTTTGCCAGAGCTTCCAGAATGAAACACTCTGGCCTGAGTTCTGGGAAAAACAGAACTTTATTTTCTCACAGTTCCGGAGAAGGCTGAGATGAAGGTGTTTGCAAGTTTGGTTTTTCCTGCGGCCTCTTTTTTTTGTAGATGAATACCTTCTCACTGTGTTTGTCTCACCTGACCTTTCCTCTGTGTGCAGGTGCTCCTGGGGTCCCTCTGTGTGTACAAATTCCCTCTCCTTATACAGATACCCCTCAGGTTGGATTAGCACCCAACAATAGCCTCATTTTAAACTATCACGTGTTTAAAGATGCTGTCCCCAAATAGAGTCCCATTTGGGAGTACCAAGGATTAGGTCTTCAACACATAAATTTTGGAAAAAGATGCCATTCAACCCACAACAGTCATCATTTACTTGAATATATTAAACAGAATAGCTGCATATTCAAGAATTCCAGAAATCAAAAAATTAATAAGTATTTCTGTAACTGCAAATTGGAATAATAGTTTAACTTGTTTGTGCGAATAGTTCAAAAGGCCTTACCCATATACATGTCCATTAATATAAACATTTCACTTATGACATGTATCTTTAGGAAATAAGTTACCTGCATAAAGAGATGCGTGCAAAGGACCACCATGCACAGATACTTACATTATTAGAAGACTAATGCAATCTCAATGCCTACAGAAAATAATTGTCTCATATAATTTATGCAATTTGTAATTAACATAATTTATGTAACCAGCACTAGTCAAATTCTTTTTTTTTTTTTTTTTTTGAGACAGAGCCTCAAGCTGTCCCCCTGGGTAGAGTGCTGTGGCATTACAGCTCACAGCAACCTCCAACTCCAGGGCTCAAGCGAGTCTCCTGCCTCCGCCTCCCACGTAGCTGGAACCACAGGCGCCCGCCACAACGCCTGGCTATTTTTTGGTTGCAG
>CAUYTI010097756.1:0-18657 GCA_963575145.1 Galago senegalensis
CCTGTGGTCCCAGCTACTTGGGAGGCGGAGGCAAGAGACTCGCTTGAGCCCAGGAGTTGGAGATTGCTGTGAGCTGTAATGCCACAGCACTCTACCCAGGGGTACAGCTTGAGGCTCTGTCTCAAAAAAAAAAAAAAAAAAGAAAAAAAAAAAAGAGAATTGCTTAAGCCCAGGAGTTAGAGGTTGCTGTGAGCTATGATGCCACAGCACTCTACCCAGAGCGACAACTTGAGGCTCTGTCTGAAGAGAAAAAAAAAAAACTTCATGCATACACTTCTTTATATTTCTGTTTATTCTTCCCGCTCATGAAAACAAGTTGACAAGTGCCTTTCACAGGGAGAGAAGGCAATACTAGGAAAGGTCCTTGGGAGTCCTATGCTGAATTCTCAAGCCGGAGGCAGGGCAGCCAGGGATCTGTGAGGCAAGCGTACAGGCCAGGCCCCCGCATCCTGGAGTTCAGAGGGCAGCGACTCCACACAAATAGGGCAGTTCCACACAGGCTTGGAACACAGTTTTCCTCAGCCCAGGGAGTTCATCAGGGCCTGGGCCTGCTTCAGTTCTGGAGGGGGGAAAGGTGGCGGGGTGGTTAGGTGGCAGGCAGTCAGGCAGGACCTGGGAGGCCCCTTACCCACCTCTAGGCAGAGCTGAGTCTCACCTGCTAGGAGGACCTGGAACTTGTCTGCTGACAGGGACATGACAACAGGCTGTGCTGGGACACCTGGGCCAGATGCCACCTCCAGACGCAAGTGCACCATGGGCTCTTCCACAGATTGCAGCAGGCTGGAGCTCAGGGTGTAGTCTACTCGCCAGCCCACTCCTGCCAACCTATTCACTGTGAGACAGGGTGAGGTGGCTCTCAGGATCACAGGCAGGCAAGCCAGGCAGCCCTCAACCCTTCAAGACTGCATGGCTTCTAAGAAGCCCTCTTGCCTCTGACCCAGGCTTAAAACATGGCAGCTGCTCAATAATTAAGAACTGAGATTATCCACAGCAGACTTCAGTGAAAAGAAACACCCTCCCTTGCCCTCCTTCTCCTGCTCTGTGGCCGTCTGATGTGTGACTGTAGTTAAGTCTTCTGAAGACTGGTGCTTTGTATGCCACATGTACCTTCTAGAATGGAACCCAGACTCTATTCTTGCTGGCCCCACACTTACCGCGCAGACTGCAGCCCCGCAGGTGCTCCTGCAGAGGACTTTGCTTTTCCTCATAACAGCGGCACAGGCTAGCTGCGTGCTCTGGGGGCAGAATGGAGGTCTCTTTGAAATAGCAGGTAAAGGCTGGAGAGAAGCCAGTTTTAGGCTCCTGGCCCAGAGAGGGCAAGATGCACCTCAAGGTCACACAACCTGGCCTGCTATCCAGCAGCCTCTGGCCCACATAGCTCATGTGCCTGCCCGCTCACAACCCTTTGACCTTGTACCTTTGGGCAGCCCCAGCTGTTGCAGTTCACTAGACAAGGATTCACCATCGACGCTGTGCTTTGCTGCACTGGAGAGGATGAAACTCAGTACTGCCACCGTGGCCTTCACATCACCAGACTCTGGGGGACCCGTGGGTGAGGCAGGGGGTGTTACTGTGGCCCCAGCCACCTCCCTGTTATCTTTAGCTCAAAGCCCCCAGGCCTCCTGCAGCCACAGGCTCTACTGCTGTTCTACTAGGAACTAGCAGAGGACAGGAAGGAGGGTTGTCAATGTCTCTCTTCCCCTCATGTTCCTCCTAAGGCAGGTGGGCGAGGGAGGGCTCCAGGAAGGACGGGGCCTCTGTGTCAGACACTGGGCTGTGCACCCAGGGTTCCCAAGGTCTGTGGACTCTATGGGGCACTCACCAAACTTGGCATCAGCAGTGAGCTTCAGGATCTTCTCATACTATGGGGAAAGGAGACCTTCAGAGGGTGACAGACCACTGCATACCAGCCCCTCACCCCCAGACTGAATGCTGTGGTGAGGAAGAGGCTGGGGATGGAAAGAAGGATGGAAGGTGTCGAGGGAGGTCAAGAGGCCAGGCTCACCCCCTCCCTGAGCCTAGAGAAGTTTCTGGGCAGTGGGAGTCATGAGGTCAAGGAACAAGGGGTGCTGGGTCCTCTACTCACATCAATCCCCTGTCCCAGAAGCTCCTTTAGTACCTGGCTGCATAGCAGCCGCAGCTTCACAGAGGACTGAAAGAGAAGTCCTCATGTCAGCCAGACTGGCCTACCTCACCACCACCACCACCCCCATTGCTGGAGGCTGGCTCAGACAGGGCCAGCCAGGTGATTAAGGTCATACAGCATGGTAGCACCGACCCACCCCCTAGTGAGCTCACCAACCCCTAATCCTCCAGCCTCAAGCTCCGCCCCCCCAGGGCCCAAGAAGACCCCATGCACTCAACAATCTTGGACAGTGTGCTGATCTCCGCCAAGACCCAGTCAGGACAGTCCAGATCACCACAGAACCGGAACCTCTGCAAGGGAGTGAGGCAGGTGATCAGGCTGGAGGGAGGGCATAGGTGGGGCCAAGATTCGCGTGAATGTGTATGTCCCACTCTATTGCTCAGCAAGGACCTTATCTAGGATGAGTATCATTTGACCTCGGGTCACTATTTAAAGAAATCTCTCCCTGGCTCGACGCCTATAGCTCAACTGGCTAAGGCACCAGCCACGTACACCTAAGGTGGCAGGTTCGAATCCCCAGCCTGGACCCGCCAAACAATAATGACGGCTGCAACCAAAAAATGGCCGGGCGTTGTGGCGGGCGCCTGTGGTCCCAGCTACTTGGGAGGCAGAGGCAAGAGACTCACTTGAGCCCAGGAGCTGGAGGTTGCTGTGAGCTATAATGCCATGGCACTCTACCCAGGGGGACAGCTTGAGGCTCTGTCTCAAAAAAAAAAAAAAAAAAGAAAAGAAAAATAAACACCACATGTTCTCAATTCTAAATGGGAACTCATCAACTAACAGGTGCACAAATGGAAGTAAAACTCAATGGAAACCTATAGAGGGGAGGGGAGAGGAGGGCTAAGGCTGTGGTTCTCAACCTGTGGGTCGTGACCCCTTTGAGGGTTGAACAACCCTTTCACAGGGATCATCTAATATCAGATATTTACATTACAATTCATAACAGTAGCAAAAATTACAGTTATGAAGTAGCAATGAAAATAATTTTATGGTTGGGGGGTCACAACATGAGAAACTGTATTAAAGGGTTGCGGCATTTGGGAGGTTGAGAACCAATGGGCTAAGGTAAATTCACACCTAGCAGGTGCAATGCACATATTATGGCACACTTATAACACTAACTTTCAAAGTACAAATGCAAAATATGTGAACGAAATGAGTGCACCCCTATAATACTTTCTTGAGACAGAGTCTCACTTTGTCACACTCCATAGAGTGCTGTAGCATCACAGCTCACAGTAAACTAAAACTCTTGGTTTCAAGCAATCCTCCTGCCTCAGCCTCCCAAGTAGCTAGGACTACACATGCCCATTATATCGCCCACCTAGTTATTTTATTTTTAGTAGAGACATGGTCTTGCTCTTCTCAGGCTGGTCTCAGACTCCTGAGTTCAAGCAGTATACCCACCTCAGCTTTCCAGAGTGCTAAGATTACAGGTGTGAGCCACCCCACCAGGCCTATCTAAATTTTTAAAAATGAGGAAAAAAAATACAACTGTAATCCAGATCTAATCAAGAGGAAACATCAGATAACATAACAAAGAGAGGAGATACACACTTACGCATTTAGACATGCTACGTACACAGACACACACACACACACAGCACATACATATGCTACATATATAATGTATACCTGCATACAGTACAGCATACAAGGGTGCATGCCTAATGATAAACAAATATGGTAGAACGTTACCATTTAGTGAATGTGCAAGAAAATATATAGGAACAATTGAGTTGTTTATACTATCTTTGCTACTTGTCTGTAAGTCTAAAATTATTTGAAAATTAAAAATTACAAAAGAAGGTTCAGCATTCGTAGCATGGTGGCTAGGACCATGCCATATACACTGAGTCTGGTGGGTTTGAACGTGGCCAGGGCCAGCTAAAGCAACACTGACAACTGCAACAACAACAACAAAATAGCCAGGCGTTGTGGCAGGCACCTGTAGTCCCAGCTACTTGGGAGGCTGAGGCAAGAGAATTATTTAAGCCCAAGAGTTTGAGGTTTGTGTGAGCTGTGACACCACGGCACTCTGAGAAGGGTGACTTTCTCAAGAGAAGAAATTACAAAAGAAAAAGAAACCCACTAGTAATTGGAGGGCCATGAGCTGTGAACATAATACCTACTTATTTCTGAAAAGGGTCAACTCATAGTCTTTTAAGCTCTAAAGTATGTGATTCCAAGGGGTAAAATTTCCATGTGAAATGTGGCAGCCCTATTGCACATGATAGGAATAAAAGGATGATAACTGCTTTGGCTTTCCACTATAATTTGTCCTGAAACTCCCAAATCATTTACATAACAAGAAAGAGAGGATTTTGACAGGGCATGAAACAAACAAAAAGAATAGTGGAAGTGACATCATCTTAACTAGATTAAAGATACAAAGTAAAGAAATATACTTAAACATGTGTCATAGTTACCGCTGGGTGACAAAACACAGTCTTATTTTCTTACCCTGTCTTTTAAAATAAGAACATAATACTTCATAGGGGTGTCCAACTTGTGGCCTGGGCCTATGCCAATTTTGTGAGGACCTTTTTTGCTCATCTGTATGTAGTGTGGGATATCAGGAAAAGCACACAGAGACCTTTTTCTGCTAATCAGCTTTGTGTGGTGTTTATGTATTTAATGTATGGCCCAAGACAACTCTTAATGCTTCTGATGTATGGCAGACAAAAAAAGGTTGGACAGCCCTGCTTCATAAGGAAAAAGATTTGTTTGGGTAGCTATTCTATAAGGAAATAATCAATAGTAATGAATGCTCATGACTAATGGATTCAGAACTTAGTTAAGATATTGATTTTTGCAATGTTGACTTCAGTTGAATACAGAGATGCATGAAGATCAGGATGTATAATGAAAAGAATATTGATCCTGAACTCTGAAAGTGTAAGTTCAAATTATCCATGCTGACCTAGTCATGTGATCCTGGGTAAGTCCCTTACCTTCTTCTTAAAAAGGAGAGTAGTTTCTATTTTGCTGACAAAGCTGTTCCATTAATCATGCAATATAACATTTGAGAAAGAAAAATTTTAAGAGTAATATTTTAATCTGATGGTAAATACTACTTGGCCTTAAGAAAATGAAAACTAGAGATGTATAAGAAATAATTCTGAAACTTTAAAAAAATTGTTCAGTTCATTTTCCAGATCTACAGATGAATACAAAATACGTGTCTGTTTATGGAAGCTGCCTTCTTTTCCCCTCTTCCCTATAGATGTAGTTTCTTTTTTTCTTCATTATTTATTTCAAAATCTTAAGGGTACGTAAATATTTTTGGTTATGTGTGTCACTTTTGATGCTTGCATCACAGCTATAATTTCTAAAGGCGGTCCCTCCCTCTTCCTTTGTACATTACTTAACTCATTTAAAATGTTTATCAATCATTAGAGCAGCTCAATCTCTGCAGATCATCCACTGGCTCTATCCCAACCTCCAAATCTGAATTAATAAGAAGTCATCTCAACTTAAATAAAGACGACTGGAATTATGACTTAAAATATGGGGCTCTTCAGTTCAAACAGCTGAGTTCAAATTCCAGCTGTGTCTTTTAGTTATTTGACCTAGACAAGTGGTCTGAGCTTCCTGTGCTTATTTATTCCTTTGCAAGTTGAGTTATTACCTCACTTAGAGGATTTGCGAGAGGATGGAATAATATTGTAAAAATCTCAGAATCATGTTTAGTTTACACTACACTAAATAAATGAGCAACTACTTAGACTAATGATGATTAAAGATTTGTATCTGACAAGCAATTAAAAACCAATTCATTTTATTCTAAGAGACACCTATTCTCTATATGCCCAGCTTTTAAAACACCATTCACCTTTCAAGTGAAGGCTGAAATCCCTCCTCCTCATGATACCTACTTGCTCTCTCACATATTTTTTTGTTACAGTTTTTATCTACTTTTTAAACTGTTGTTTTTCTTACTTTATGTATTACATCATGCTTTGTATTTACATATTTTATATCCCCTACTAGATTACTTAACCATCAGCAATGGAGTCTTTACCTTCATACTTCAGTAGCGTCTAATATACTTTATGCATAGTTAGCATTCATAAAGTGTTCAGCTCAAATAACTGAACTTCTGTCCTCTGTGTATACTGGTGTCTCTTTGGGCAGTATACACATAAACTGATTCTACTGCCCATCTACACACTTAATGTTTACAGTCCATGTTGAAAATATTACACGGGACGAATTTATATAAATGAAGATCCAATAACTTTCAAAATCCATTTTAATAAAAGTTATCATCTTAAATATTACAAAGCCACCAGAAAGCTTGGGGCTAAAATGTGTGATCTTGCAAAAAAAGGTAGTTATTTTGCCTCAACAACAAAAAAGATGTTTTAGAAGTCACCCCACGGGGGAAAAATTACAATCGCAAATACACAAGTTTCCAAAACAGGAACCTGCCCAAGATGTTGGCCATCAAACATCAGTTCTCCTCTCAAAAGGCAGTTTGCATATCTCAACAGTCAAACAATAGGCTCTTTTACAGATATGGTTTCTGGTTTTGAGTTTTGCGCTTTAATGAAATCTTTTGACATTCTAGGTGACTTGGAGGTTTAGGGAAGTCTAATAAACTATCAGACATATGCAGCTACCTAAAAGATTTAAGAGATGCAGAACAGTGCAATACCGATTATTTTTTTTTAATTTGCTGTTATCATGTAACTTAGAAAAGCCAAACAGAGTTCACCTTTTAATTATTATTAACTAAACTAAATTACACAGACTTCCGTGCTTGATACTCTTTCTTCCTCATTTTATTCTTTGTGAAGCCACTGGCGATAAATATAACTAACACTAGAAGACACACCTGGAAGTTTCAAAATCAGTTTCTGTATCAGAGGTTCCTTGCCCAGGTCAGTTCACTTGTAAATACTTGTTCCCCTTAGGTTAACAGAAATTCAGTCAGGTGTCATCACTTTGTTCCATTTTAATGTTCACAACAACCTACAACGGAACTTTTTTCTTTTCACACTGTTTTACAGATAATGAAACTGGACAGTTGGTAACTTTGTTACAAAGTCTGCGCTAATCAAAGGCAACTAGCAAAGGAGAGACCAAGTCTGGCTCTAGAACTCAAGTTCTTGTCTTCATGCTATTACGTCTTCCTGCAGTAGCCAAATCAAGTTTAGAAAAAGTACGCTTGTAAGTTTAGTGACATGGATGAAGGTAGCTGACATGTCACGATTTTAGATTATGGACTTAGAAAACAATGCTTAGCTGATACTCCATACGCTTGATGTAAAGACAACTTATTTATGTTCTCGTCATACTGTCATTATTCAGCACACAAATAACGGAAGCAGTTCTGGAAACGCCTTTTGCATAGTGCCTGAAATTCCACAAAATTCCTAGCACACCAGAGTTTTTTCAGGTGACCTACATATAGCTCAATATGAACGGAATGTCGTCATGAAAGCGACTTACAAACAACATCAGTATCTAGACTTGATTTTGTATTTTTCTTTCAAACTACTGCCTAAATACTATGTAAACAGCCCATTCCAGTCCCTTTGTCTTTTTTTATGAAGATCACGTAATTAACATTATATTCCCTTTTTATTTTTTAAGCACTTTCACGTATTCCCCTAACATTTCTGTAAGGTCTTGCAGCAATTAAAACAAACCGATTAACTGCCTGTATTTCAAGTTACTTCCTTGGGGAGAAAAAAAATCAAAACAACAACAAAAAACCCAGTCCAGCACTGTTCTATCCTGAGACGCAGCAAAGAACTGCGCCAAACAAGTTAACAGGTGAGTGGAAAAACCATCTCTGCGGTGGCCTCCACATCTGCTTTTCCTTTCTCCATACCCAAGGCCCCCAGGAGACAGGCGACAGCGACCTTTCTGCCGCACCCGAGCTCAGTAGGCCTGGATCCTTCCACTCTCCCAGTCGGTCAAGGCCGAGACTCAGTTTAGGGGTACAGGACCCTGCTTAAACAAAGAGTTTAATCTTTCCGAAATTTGTTCCGAAATTTCCAACTTGCTGGGCGGAGAAGGCAAAATTGAGAAGACAGGAGGTTCTGCTCCAAAGCGAAGTTGGAGACCAGCCCCGTGTGGTCGGGATAAAGCAGGGTAACAGGCTATAAAACTAAGTTAGGGGACAAAGGTCACCGGGCCGGGTTGTTAGGGGGCTCCACGTTCCCGGCTCCGCGCAGCCCGCGGCCCTTCGGAGGGGCGCAGGGTCAAAGGGCGTCTGCGGGATGCGGCCAGCAGATTGGCTGGCGGGCAGCGCGCAGGCGCTCGTTGTGGGCCTCGTGCCGGCCTCAGTCGGGCTGCGGGCCCTGAATCCTGCCCCTACTCACCAAGGTCTGGGGAGCGATCGGCCACCAGCAGAGACACGGCCGGCAGAGCGGTAGAAACCGGGGATGCACAGAAAGCAGACGGACGCCACGCCGCGAGCCCAGCCCGCCCCACCACCTCTAAGGCAAACGCAGGACGTGCCGGGAGATCGGAGGGGCGGGGCGGAGCCGCGAGTGGGCGGGGCTCGGCCAGTGGGCGGGCCCCGGTTCTCCTGGCGCGAGACCCGAGTGTACGGCTGGGGCGGGCGGGGCCAAAAGAGAGACAGCGTTCCGGCGGTTCTGTGCTCGGGAGAATTTGTTTGGCTTTTTTTTTCTTTATTGTTATTTCTCTGGATATTCTATAGGTAATCATATTTTGTGAATAGGAATAATTGTTCCCTTCCTTCTCACTTTTTAAACCACTTATTCATTTTTCATTTTTCTCTTGCTTATTAACATAGTATCCAGTCCCAAGTTTAGTGAAAGTAATGCTAGCATTCTTAACCTTGTTCCTGACTTGACTGCACTACTGCTGAAGTCTTTCTATGAATTGCAATATTTGCTGTGAGGTTTTGGTAGATACTTCATCAAGATTATTACACGTTCTATTTCCAGTTCCTAATCTTTGTTTCTTAGCTAGAGTGACTGTTTAATTGATTAAATGTTTTTCTGTATCTGTTGAGATAATCATTTTTTCCTATTCTAATATGTTTATGGGAATTAATAATCATTTTCTGATGTTGAATGAGAGGTGAGGATTTTATTTTATAAGTATGTTAATGCGGCCAGGTTGGACTCCAGTCCTCTTTGTACAACTGGAGAGAGCTCACCCGTCTCTTAGAAATCGTTTTTTGTTTGTTTGTTTGTTTGTTTGTTTGTTTTTTAAGGCTCAGATGGAAAGCTCTAATAAAGGAAAAGATTGTTGGATTTTGTATTTTGTTTTTAACATGAGACGTTCAAAAGTTGCTTTTAAATCAGGCACACTGGTCGTTTTCAAACTTTAAGTTGAGAAAAAAACAATTTTTTTAATGGAACTTTACTTGGAAGCCCAAGGTAGAGAGATAAAGATGACATTTTTAATTTGCAAATGTATGTAGAAAATCACATTTTTACTGAACTACTTAATACAAATGATGGAGAATAAATAAAGTGTCAAGAAGAACTTTTGAAATAAGAGTTGCAGCAGAAGGGACCCTCTTACATCAGCCTTAGAATCAGAGGCATTCTGGGTTTTGTTTGGTTACATAGAAGTAAGGAAGTCCTGACAGGCTAGAGGTTGCAGATGTGAACAATTGTGTAAGAGCTCTCAAAATTTCATTGGATTTTTACAATAATTTTAATTGGGAACCATACATAGATGAAGATATCCTATATGTGCATATTTTAAAGAGTATTAATAAAAATACCCAGGTACCCACTGCAGAGCTTAAGAAATAGAAATATACTGGTATTTAGTAAGCCTTCTAGGAAGGGCTCTCCAAAATCACCTCTTTCCTTCCCTCTCCAGGCAGCTGGATTTTGGTATTGCTCACTCCCTGGCTTTTTGGAAATAGTTATACTTAGGTTTATGTACAGTAACCTAAAAATACACTATTTGTAGCTTTACCTGGTATATGTGTGAATCATGCTCCATTTCCCTCCCTTCCTTTTTTACTACTCAGTCAGGTTTTGAGATTCCTCTTTGTATGAATCTGTTTCGCATCAACTTGTCTGGCACATCATTCTCTGTGAACATCTGCTATGGTCAGACTTTTAAATTTTTGCCTAGCTATAGTATCTTATTGCACATTTCTTTTGTAATTCCCCTTTGTTAATGAAGAATGCATCTTTTTAAGTGTTTGTGCTCTTGAGAATTATGTGAAATGCCTAGTCTCAATTTTGACTCATTTTTTATTGGATTGCTTTTGAAAATTATTTTGTAAATCATATTTATTTTTATGGTTTAAATCCTCTCTCTTGTCAGTTACACGTGTTGCAGAGATCGTCCCTTACATTTTGGATCATCTTTTCTGTTTTTACCATGTCTTTTGATGATTAAAAGCTTAATACTTTAAGATACAGGTCATTAAATTTAGTACTATTTTACATTATAATTTAATGCTTTTTGCATTCCTACTTACAACCTAAAAATGTAAACTCTTTTATTTTCTTCTATAAGTTTCAAAGTTTAAGTATGAAATATTGTAGATACAGAAAAAGACCAATAATAATGAACACCCATGCCATTGACTGTATGCAGTCAGACATTTTGCAAGCCCCTCCCTCATTATTCTTCTCTAAAATTGTGTTAATTATTCTTAGATTTTCACTCTTTCATATAATTTTAGGATAAGCCGGCCAAGATCCATTAAAAAAAAAAATTGGGGTTTTGATTGGGTTTTGAATCAATTTGAAAATGGAATTTATATAGTATTTTAAAAAAATGTGTACTTTTCATTGAACATGGTATATTTATCCATTTATTCTGATCTTTTATGTTCTGCAATAGTTAGTAATTACATTTATTAAAATTTTGAACATTTTTCATCATATATTTTTCATTATATAAACTACTAATTTTACCAAAATTAAAGGTAGCTTTCTTTAAATTATATTTTCACATTGGTTATTAATAGTATATAAAAAGAGTATATATTTTTATATATTGGTCTCATCTCCAGTTACTTTGGAGAATTTATTTGGGTTTTTTTGGTTTTGGGGTTTTTTTTTTTTTTTGCTTTACTGTTTGTTATTTCTCTGAATGTTCTATATAGGTAATCATATTTTAACATAGGAATAATTTAATTGTTTCCTTCTTTCTCACTTTTTAAACTACTTATTCATTTTTCATTTTTCTCTTATTAATATAATATCCAGTCCCATGTTTAGTGAAAGTAATGATAGCATTCTTACCTTGTTCCTGACTTTACTGCAATACTGCTGAAGTCTTAATATGAATTGTAACGTCTGCTGTATGGTTTTGGTAGATACTTTATTTCCAATTCCTAGTCTTTGTTTCTTAGCTAGAGTGACTGTTTAATTGATTAAATGTTTTCTTCTATATCTATTGAGATAATCATTTTTTCCTATACTAATATGTTTATGGGAATTAATAATCATTTTCTGATGTTGAATAAGAGGTGGGGATTTTATTTTATAAATATGTTAATTCATGCCCACTTGCTTAAAAACTGGGTATTTTATTACTGCTAGGGTAAATCAATTAGGGTAAGTAGATTCTTACCACATCACCCTCCGTGTCTGTCAGACTCTTGTGCAGTAATGTTTCTAAACTGGACTGGGGTTGCCACTAATGCCCCATTTTGTAACTGACTGCTCTCTGCCTGTCCCCTGCTATAGCATTGCCGATATTCTTTCATTTTCTTCCCACATAACCTTTTTCCCAAAGTTTTGTTTTTGGCAGATTATGTTCTTTTTTTTCCTTCTACTTCTCTGGAAGGTAGGCAGACAATGCTGAATCTTGACAATTTTTTCACATGTGAGATGGCCATAATTACTGCTCAGTCCAGTTTTCTGTTTCTCATATATGTATTTTTAAATAGTTTCTGAATGAAAAAGTGTAGAATTTGGTAGCTTTATAAGGACTGAAAATGTCTCCAAGATAAATGAGTAAATTATTAGTTAATACTTACAGTAAAAGTCCATTTACATAAATTACAAATATGTGCAAATATGGTCCTCTAAAATATCTAAAGGAATATCTTCATTGTTATTTATAGTGATATAAGAGAAGAGGAATAAAGGAGGATTTTCTTTTTCATTTTAACACTGTAGTGTTTTTTTTTCTGTAATTATACACACATATTTGTGTATTTTTAATTTAAATATTTTAAAATATTAATATTTTATTTAGCACTGGAGAAATATGCCATTCATCTAACAGATGGGTTCCTGGAAAGAAAAAGAGCTTCATGTGCATTGATTTTATGTAGTAAATAGACGGGAACATGTGACATCAAAGGGTGATCAGTCCCTGAAAGTCCAAGGAAAAAATGAACCAAAGAGGGAAGAATGGAGGAAAAAAACCACAAATTTTTCTCATGATATTCTTGTCAAGAACAGTTCTAATGTAGTAAACAAATAGTGTCCTTTGTTTTCTCCTAATTATCATTTATTAATAAAATACCCCACCTCACAGAATCCTTGAGGTTGATCTTATCTTTCTGCTGGAAAAGCAGCATGTATTTTTCTTCTGAAATTAGCAATGAATATCCTTCCCCTTATTCCGCAGACCCAGGCAAGCATTTATACCTTCAGACACCTTTCTCTTGTTTGTTTCATTACATGTCACAATCTCCTGGCTATTTCATGTCTTGAGCCCCACACCTTTCATTAGAAGTTTGAAGACATTCTGCTTTTTTATAGCTTTGTTTATTTCTTCACTTAACTAGGATAAGTCAGTTTCTGTCGGTATCATCTCCACTGGCATTCTTCAGAATTATTTTGTGTAAACAATAGGAACTGAATCTGGCACATCTAAAAGTAAGTAGACTACGTGGAAAGTTGTAGGATAGAGTGTTGCATGAAAGTGAAGGCCAGTGGACTTGGCAATGGCAATACATAGGAACCAGAGGGGCTAGGAAACTGGGAACGCTGACTCCTTGACCCCTTCAATGGTGCAGATGAGGACCCAGCTGCTTTCCGGGCTGCACTAAGCTCTCACTGCAGTTGACTTCACCATGAAGAACTTCACTACTCTGCCCAAGAGCAGAAAATTCATCTCTGTGTGAATGGTGGCGTTAGATCTAATCACCAATGACTAGGTGTGGGCCATTTCTCTTGACTGTACCATTCGGAGACGCGGTGGCAGCTGCAGCAGAAAATGCGCGGACAGTGGAAAGCTGTGTTATGGCCAAGTGCAGCGCTTCCTGACTCTGCAGATTGACGCCGAGCCGCTCAGTGTTCTGAAGGAAGGTCCAGGTTTCATAATTGAACATTAGTGCTATATCATCATTGGGCACAATTCAAATACTACACTACTCAAAGTCCAAGTTTTATTATATTGTATTTATTTATTTATAGATAGAGTCTCGCTTTGTGATCCTTGGTAGACTGCTGTGGCGTCACAGCTCACAGCAACCTCAAACTCTTGGGCTCGGCTTGGCGCCTATAGCTCAAGCGGCTAAGGCGCCAGCCACATACACCTAAGGTGGCGAGTTCGAATCCAGCCCGGGCCTGCCAAACAACATAGCTGCAACCGAAAAAAATAGCCAAGCGTTGTGGCGGGTGCCTGTGGTGGGCGCCTGTGGTCCCAGCTACTTGGGAGGCAGAGGCAGGAGACTCACTTGAGCCCAGGAGATGGAGGTTGCTGTGAGCTATGCCATGGCACTCTACCCAGGGGGACAACTTGAGGCTCTGTCTCAAAAAAAAAAACAAAACCTCTTGGGCTCCAGCAATTCTCTTGCCTCAGCCTACTGAGTGACTGGGATAGCAGGTGCCTGCCACTACCCCTGGCTATTTTTAGAGATGAGGTGGCTTTGGCTCAGGCTGGTCTCCAACCTGTGAGCTCCCGAGATCTAGTCACCTTGGACTCCCACAGTCCAAGTTTTACAGAGTCATTTCCTAAAGCACTGAGATGTGGATTTCTTTCTTCCCACGTGAGTTCTTTGACCAAGTGACTTCACCTTTCTTCTGCCATAACACTACTTCTCCTGTCATGAGAAAGGAGTTGTGGGAAAAGTTTGTTAAAGAAAATACAATGCCTTGACTGGGGGCCATGGCTCACTGCAGTTATCCTAGCCCTCTGGGAGGCCAAGACCAGTGGATTTCCCTGAGCTCAGCAGTTTGAGACCAGCCTGAGCCAGAGTGAGACCTCATCTCTGAAAAAGAAGATAGCCGGGCATTGTGGCCAGCACCTGTAGTCCCAGCTACTCGGGAAAACTGAGGCAAGAGGTTGCTGTGAGCACTGATGGCTCAGTACTCTGCTGAGGGCCACAAAGTGAAACTATGAAATGAAATGAAATTGAAATACAAAATTCAAGAAAAATTAAAAAAAAATACCTTGTTATTTCGCAAAATAGATGAGCTAACTTTTGCTCTATTTATATGAGACCACAAATACTTATTCTCAGCAGTACCTGGTACAAGGTTATTTTCTATGTCTAGTTTAAGAAGTAGTTGACATTCTTGTTGAAAAAGAAAACATACATTTTTTTTCTCTTATAAAACATTCCTCTGTTAGAGAACCCAATTAAAAAGCAGGTCTGTATCTGGCACATCTTTTATACCCCAGTCATGTGACTCTCCACAAGTGCAGATCCAGAGATTGAATTCTGATTCACTGCTGAGTCTGCAATACCCAACACATAGTAGTTGCTTATAGTGGGAGTTTCATCTTCTCTCCTGGCTGGCTCGCCAAATCTGATACCGGAGTTTCAGGTTCTTGGTCTCAGTGATTTGAAGAATAAATCCGCAGACCATAGATCAATGGTGAGACAGAATTTATTTACAGAAAAGAATACAAAAACACTAAAGTTCCCGGTGGGATGAGAAAACCCAAGTTGGGAGAGAAAAGCTTTCTCTGTTTCTCTCCCCATGTCTCTCCATCTAGGAGTATATAGGTGCATTGGTTCCTTCTATATGAGGCCAGGAAATGAATGGACACAGTCCCTTCCACTGGGACAAAGTGAATGAATGCATTAATGAATGGACACCGTCTTTTCCGCAGGGTTAATGAATAGACACAGTCCATTCACAGAATTGAGGCCTAGGAAACTTACATGAAATTGACCTAGGCATCATAAGCGCTAAGGGAAGGAGACACCAAGGCATCTTGTCTCCGCAGCAATTGTCCAGCGCCTTTGGCTATTGGAGCCTCTGATGGGGTGGGAGGCCCCCTCTCCTTGCCTATGTCTACCCTCCTGGTTCCTCTGCCGGCTGCTGCAGCACCAACACGCCAACGTGGAGGTGACAGGTGAGCTGGCTGAGCTGGCTGGGGCGCCACCTGTCCTGTATCAGGAGGAATAATGATTCCCAAAGGTACTGAGATCTTTAACCCTGAACATGTGAATGTCACTTTATATGCTAAAAGGGACTGTGTAGCTATGATTAAGGATCTTGACATGAGGATTGGCTGGGCAGGCCCTAAACATATCACAAATGTCCTTATTGACAGGTAGGCAGGGAAGAAAGTAATGGGACTACTAAAGCAAAAGGCGACCCTGCGGGCTTTGAAAATTAGAGGCCACAAGCCAAAAAATGAAAGGATCGCGTTCCACCTCTAGAAGCTGGAAAAGGCAGGAAAATAGATTTACCTCAGAGCTTTCAAATAGAGAGCGGCCCTGACAAGACCTCAATTTCAGAGCAGTGAAAGTGACTTCAGATTCCAGCCTCCCAAAATATATGTTTTTCAGGCTCCCAAGTTTGTGCTAATTTGTTCCAGCAGCTATAGAAAACTAATACAATATTCAACAAATATGTGTGAAGTAAATTAAGCAATAAACATTAAGGATTTGGTAAATATTACCTTAATTATAAGAAGCCCAGATTGTGTATCACTTTGAATGCAATAGAAACATTTTTAAAATATATGTGCAAAATTAAAACTAATTACATTGATATAAGTATGATATGAGTTTTCATTTACCAATTTTTATTCTAGTTGTTTTGGTTGGTTCTGGTTTGTTGATATGTACAAATGTGTCACTTTCATCAAATGTGAACTCATTCATAATTTTGTGGTGTGCTTATTGTCAGAATACATCAATGTGTGGAAAACTATCTGCCTTCTCAGAGTTTGCCATTTACCAAGAGATACAGAGGTAGACACTGTGTGGTTTATATCAATTGTCCTCTTACCACTATCTAGGGGACTTCTGTATTTGTACATGTCTATATCTCAAAGAATCTGGGCTCCTGGAAGGCAATCTTTTCTTCATTTGTCTGTGCATTGTTATATCATCCAGAACAATACGCTTTTCACATAGCAAGACTTCAGAAATGTTTGATTAGTTGAATTCTAGTGGCCAGAAATACATTCATTATTCATTTCTAATGACTGACTATGGAGTGAAAAAAGCACTGTGGGAGTGTGTATGTGTGTGTGTGTGTGTGTTTATACGCATGTGTGATAACTCACAGGTAACAATTTTCTGTTTCTGCTCCTCTCCAAATAAATTCCCTGAGTATGATGTCCACTTTATCTTTTAAAATGAATAAAAAAGCAAAGATAAAATCAGAATTTATGAAGTTACCATTTATGATCTTACAGTAAAGATTTACACATACATACACATGCATATACTATAAATTTGCTCTCAATAATATTTTACCATTTATTTGATACAGGGTTCCCCCATTCAAGGCTAGACAGGGTACCCAATTTTCCTAGGCTTGGGCAAGTTCATGTAGGGAATACCCTGACCTTTTGCCCTGAGCTGGAGAGACTGCAATTCACTTTGTGGATAACATTCATTAATGTTGAAAATGTGTTTCCTTCTGCCAAGTCCTGGCCAAGTGTAATTCTCAAGACCTAATACCCCTAGGTAAAGAGCTCACATAAAATTCTTTCCCGCTGCCACAAGCTCTGGTGCCATTTGCTTCTTCTGTACTCCTTTCTAATTTCTAATAAAATCCTGTGTTGCCGCTGATCGGTGGTCCATGGGTTCATTCCTCGAATCCCCACAACCAAGGACCTACTGAAGAGCGAAATTCTGGTAACACATTAGAAAAATAGAATGTCATCCCCAAAAGATGTACTAAAAATACAGTTTTATACATAGATTTTTACTGCTTACATGGGCATAAAATTTGTTGAAAAATACAAAATATCTTTGTTCCACAATATTAATTTTTTATGTATTATACAACTTGTTTAAGGAAAGTATGAGAAGAAATATCCAAAGAACAAGAAAATATCAATTTCAAAAATATATTTCAAGTGAATATCAATGTTATTATTACATGAAAAACACAGGATGAGGAAATTTTAGATTGAGCTCACTAAAGCAGTGGTCTCCAACTTTTTGGCAGCAGAGACCAGTTTCATGGAAGATAATTTTTCTACAGAAGGAGGTGGGAATGGGACAGGGGGTGGAGCTCATCTAGTGATGCTGTGTGACCGGTTCCTGACACAGGAGTCAGGACTGCAGTATTAGGAGCAAAATGGTTTGGTTTCCCCCAACGTTGCTTTCTGGTTTTATTCCCTCTTACTTATATTTGAGCTCCTCAGACAGTTCTTGTCTTCCTAATCGTCTTGTGGCATTTTTCCTCCAGACCTAAGATATCTTTCCCTTCAAGCACCTGCTGTAGGCAGCTCAGGCATGCCAGCATTCCCTGCTTATCCTAACTTGCAGCTCTGAAAGCTCTTTCTGGCTGGAGATGCCAGGAGTAGGTTTATTAACTTCTTGTTTAATTACCTCTGGCTTTCATCTACGGGAGTTATGACAACTCATAGAATTTTAGAATGTTAAGATACATTAAATTCCCACTGGATGGAGTTATCTTACTAGAATGATCTCTTCTACAGCATTTCAGACAGGTGGTTGCTACACTTCGCTCTGAACAACCAAGAATAAGTGACTAATTTTCATAAAGTCAGGATAAATTGCTGCAAAGTTGTCCTCAGAATAAGTCTTAAAAAGTTGCCTTATTTCTTCCATATAGTAGTTCTTTGAACTCTTTATGGAACAATACAAAATACTATAATCCCTCTTCTAAAAGAAGCCCTACAAGTAAAAGAATGTAGCTTTTATCCCAAATATTTAGAGTATTTTGACTCCTTCAAATATTCTCTGTGCAACTTTGCAAAACATCTTAATACCCTGCAGCCAGAACAGAATAAAGCCATGAGTTGCCGGTGCAGAAAACGATCAATTTTCCAAAGTGTTCTTTGTCCGTGCAGCCTTGGGACTCCAGTCTCAGGAAGAAAGAAAAGCACTAATTCTTCACATCAACCTTTCTTTAAATTTCAAGGGAAAACTTCTGGTGAAACAGAAGTTTAATAACAGGTGAACTAGGCTTGGCGCCTATAGCTCAACCGGCTAAGGCGCCAGCCACGTACACCTAAGGTGGCGGGTTCGAATCCCCAGCCCGGACCCGCCAAACAACAACGACGGCTGCAACCAAAAATAGCCGGGTGTTGTGGCAGGTGCCTATAGTCCCAGCTACTTGGGAGGCGGAGGCAAGAGACTCGCTTGAGCCCTGGAGTTGGAGGTTGCTGTGAGCTGTAATGCCATGGCACTCTACCCAGGGGGACAGCTT
>CAUYTI010097757.1:0-48383 GCA_963575145.1 Galago senegalensis
CTCCAACTCCTGGGCTCAAGCGAGTCTCTTGCCTCCGCCTCCCAAGTAGCTGGGACCACAGGCACCCGCCACAGCGCCCGGCTATTTTTTGGTTGCAGCCGTCATTGTTGTTTGGCGGGTCCAGGCTGGGGATTCGAACCCACCACCTTAGGTGTATGTGGCTGGCGCCTTAGCCGGTTGAGCTATAGGTGCCCAGCCCTGCGTTGGGTATTTTAAGGATGTTATTCACAAGTACACATATGTCGGTCAGCTGGACAGCTGTGAGTAGCACTTGGCTTGCCCACTCTCTTCTGCCTCCCCATCCATTAACATATTTTAGCAATAATGGAAACATTTTCACCTAATCTGAGCGAATTTCTATGCTGTAGGTACTCCGCTTGAAATGGATTTCCTTAATGAAGACCCCAGTGTCTTGGTCTTTTCACTCCTTGTAGAGATGTTCATTGCTTCCATCAGTTTAAAGCCATGTGTACTTGTACTAGATGGAATTGAAGAACTGATTGGCATTTATGGGACTTCAGGTCAGAAGGTAACGGCTTTTAAAATAACCCCTATTTTATTATGATTCTATAAAAAGAAAATTCCGTTATTTAGGATGTATGTATACTTTTCCATTGTGTTACATAACTCTAGTTAGAATAAAGTGACCAGATTTTAACATTGGTAAAGCGGGACACCATTGATGGGGGGGGGGCGGCAGGGCAGGGATGGGGCCTGACAACAATGCAAACTTTGATAAGCAGTTCTCGATAATCACTTCTCAACAATTATTTGTTATTATTACAGTTTAACATTATAAAATTAACAAAAATAATATAAAACTCATATCTTGGCGAAATAGCCACATGGCAGTGGAAAACCGTATATTCCCTTACTGTTCTCCTGCCTGTTTGTACATTCTTTCCAAAAATCAGGACTTTTTTAAAACACCAGGGGACATGGGACAAATTGTTGAAAATTGGGACTGTCCTGCCAAAAGCGGGACATCTGGTCACCCTAAGTTAGAACCAACATTACTTTTAGTATCTGCTGCCTGTTTTATTGAACAAATGTTTACATGGTACTAGTACAGTGAGCCAGGCACTGCTGTAACCACCATGTGAAGATGAGATGGTGCTCGTCATCCTCATTTGCACAGAGGGCTGAGCCCAGAGATGTCAGGTGGTTTGTCTAAGGGCCCGAGATAGGTGGTGGACTCAGAATTCAGACATGGGCAATCTGGTTCCAAAAACTGTGGTCTTTCCCCCTACACTGGTCTCGTGAGTCTGCCCTCCTTCTTAATTTATGCTCTTTTTTTTTTTTTAAGACAGGGTCTCACTCTATTGCCCAGGGTGGAGTACAGTGGCATGATCATAGCTCACTACAGCCTTGAACTCTTGGACTCAAGTGATCTTCCTGCGTTAGGCTCCTAAGTAACTGGGAGTATAGGCGTGTACACTAGGCCTGGCTATTTTTTAATTTTTTTGTAGCAATAGGGTTTCACTGTGTTACACAGGCTGGTATCAAACTCCTGCCTTCAAGTGATCCTTCCCCCTTGGCCTCCCACAGGGCTGGCATTACAGGCATGAGCCATTGTGCATAGCCCCTATTTTATACTTTGATCAGTCTTATTTGACCCCTACTATATTCCTTATGTTTAATCGTTTGATCTCCCTCATCTACACTGATTTTGCACATATCGAATCCCATTCACTGTTTGCCATCTTTAGCTTTTCTCCTGTTTGAAGTAGTATTGGATCAATGGAGCATCCACTATTTATTAGTACCCGTCATTACTTTTGGAAGCAATTTCCTTAAGACTTGAAAACATACCTTACATAATCAGTAAATTATGTAAGTAATATATGTTTCTTGTAGAAAATATGATAAATAAGAAAGAAGGAAATTGAAAATTAAACATGCTCACGGTTTCAACACTGTTCACCACTTTGTTGGTATAACCTTTTTCCTATGGATGTCTATGTACACATCTATGTACACACGTCTGTGTACATGTATCTTTGTACATGAATTCACACACCACATTATTTAGTAACCTGCTTTTTGATTTAATACATGACAACCATGTTCTAGTCATGAGCACTTACTATTGGCAGAGCATTGTGAGCAAAGACAGACACGGTCTCTGCCAGGAAACGGAGCTTTCATTGTAGTGGGAAAGGCAGACATTAATGAAATCATATCACTCAAATGAGTAGATAAAGGGACTCAGCCTTCAAGGATGGCTTCCTGGAAGAAGGGCCTGAGGCAGAGCTTTGCAGGAGGAGGAACTGGCCTGGTGGTCCCCTGAACCAGTTCAGCGCAGTGCTTAGTAGCCTGGTCTGGAGCCAGACCCTTGGTTCAAATCCCAGCTCTGCCACTTAACCTACAGAATGAACGAGATAAGGTGTTTACCTCCTGTATGTTTCATTTTCCTTCTTTGCGCTTCTAGAGGGTTGTTATAAGGGTTGAATGAGGTAGTGTGTTAAAATTATACCCCTGATTTAATTTACAGAAGTGTGTTTGGGCAACCACATGGAGAGACTAATGCCATTGAAAGAAGAATTTGCTATTTATGTTTTCTGAGAGAAGGGAATAACATATACAGACCCAAGGGAAGTGTCAGGGTGTCAGGGCATCCATGACACAGAAGACAGGATCAAGGGGAAACTGAGGCCAGGACCTTTTCTGAAGTTTCAGGAAAGGCAAGGCAGGGCTGGTGAAACAAGGTGGGCTAGTTTAAATAATTCTGGTGGACTTTAGGGACACAGGGGCTGTCCCTAGCTGTCTGGGACCTGGCCCTGGGTTGATTTAGGACAGAGGAAATAGTAGTTTTGTGTGCGAGGCAGTGAAGAAGGTGGGTTAGGCATGGCCTGGGATCGGCCAGTCTGCACAAGAAAGGCATGTTCCTGGCAAGCTGTCCACCTTGTCCAGGAGTGAGCTGGCCTTGGGAAGGGCATTCTCTCCCTGTGGCTGTGAGATCCTGAGAGATGTCAAAACATCCTAAGATGCAGAAAATATAAAGCAGACTATAGTTAGTACTTGCAAACACAGTCAACAAGATTCCTGGCTCAGAGTAAGCAGACAGTGTATGACACTTGCTATTATTAGACGCAGTGGTGGGAAAGATCAGGAATGGGGTTGAGAAAAGATCTTATTAGGTACTTACTTTTCCCCCAAATGAAAACCTTTGCTCATGATAGTATTGCTGTACAAAGTGACAAATTTTCAGCATAACCCATTGTCTTCGTTTTCGACTGAGTGGTTCCACTGTCACTATTTCACTCCTCGGGTCATTACTGTAGGTGATTTTTCAGAAGTATGAGTTTTTATTAAATTCCTTGCTCCTACAGACTTCTTTAAGAGTTCACATTTATATAACAGAATTACTGACAGATGAGTCAGTCAAAGACAGTTCTATTAAATGCAAATTGGCATCTTCCTACCACTGTAATGCTTACTATCCAAGTTACTATCAGGAACCAGAACCCCAGCCCTTACCTCATACTTATTCTCTATATTCCACCTACTCTAAGTCTGAAAACCATCAGTGATTTTGAAGTCTTTAAAGTTTTCAAATGTCTTTGAATCTCTCCACCAGGCAAAAGATTTTTCCTGGCTACCGTGCTCACTCTCTCCTCATTGCAAATTTATCATAAGCACAGTCTCTTCCAGCCTGTCCTACAAGTCGCTGTGTGCCCGCCCAGATGTGAGAATGGTGGACCTCATTAGCCCAGGAGATGAAGAAACAAAACTCAACATCTTTAGACAGCATCTTTCCATCGCCAGCATTGACCCCTTCCAACAGAGCAGAAAAGCTTTAAAGAAAAAACCAGACCTGAGTCCTTTAAAACTCACGATCCTAGCCAGCGAGTGGAAAGAATGCAGGATCTACCGGAATGAGTTTCAGTGCATGAGGGAGTACTTGGAGGTGGCCTCTATTCAGGATCTCTGGGAATTGATCCTGAAACGCTGGATTGAAGACTATAGTTGGACTTTTCAACCAAAAAAGGCAAATTCTGAAACTGTGGCTTTGGGAGAAGGTAGGTCTTGGCTGGTGTCGACAACTTGGTGGGAGTCCAGGGGGAGAAAGATGTGTGGTGACTACACAGGGAGGAAGGTTTAAGGATAGAGTTGTCATAGAAATCACAGGATGGCGGTGCCTGTAGCTCAGTGCGTAAGGGCGTGGGCCACATACACGAAGGCTGACGGGTTCAAACCCTGCCTGGGCCAGCTAAAACAACAACGACAACTGTAACAACAACAATAAAAATAGCCAGGTGTTGTGGTGGGCGCCTGTAGTCCCAGCTGCTTGGAAGGCTGAGGCAAGAGAATTGCTTAAGCACAAGAGTTTGAGGTTGCTGTGAGCTGTGACATCACGGCCCTCTACCCAGGGTGACAGTTTGAGATTCTGTCTCAAAAAAAAAGAAAAAGAAAAAGAAAAAAGAAAACACAGGATGACCCACTAAATTTGAATTTCATGTAAGTCGCAAATAATCCTTTAGTAAAACTATGTCCCAGTTATTGTATGGGATATACTTATACTAAAAATTATTTGAATTACAAATAAGAAACAATTCTCATTATAAGTATATCCCAAATAGTGCATGGGACATATTCATACTAATGATTAGTTGTTTATCTAATGTATTTTATTATTTTTAATTTAAAAAATTTTTGTATCCTATGTTTTAATTTGCTAAATTTGGCGGCTCTACCTGAAGAACTAACTGTGTGTTAACTGAAGAACTGTATAGATACAAATATCAGGTCTTTTTTTTTTTTTTAGGAATCTAAGAAATGGACATTTCTTATTTTTATAACTCAATTTAATCTCTCTTGATTTTATAGTCCTACTGATGCCAGAAACCAATTCAGGTTAATCCCATCAGTTTAGTTTGTTTTTAATCAACTTGGGATTTTTTTTCAGTCAAGTGAGGATTTTTATCCACTGGGCTGCACTTAGATCTGAGGGCCTGAGTACTGGGTGTCCTTGGTTGTCATTTGTCCCTACTGTCTTCTGCCAAAGTGACATGGTCTCAGGTGGTTGGTCTGTAGATATTTATTTTATTTTATTTTTTACTGATTTTTAAAAAATATTTTTGTAAAGATGGGGTCTCGCTATATTTCAAGGTCTTGAACTCCTGGCCTCAAGTGATCCTCCTTTCTCGGCCTCTCAAAGTGCTGGGACTACAGGCTATGCCTTGCCAGTCTGTGGATGACTCTCCACTTTTGGCTTCTAGGATGCCCTTGTTTTCAGATTGCGTGATCTTTGCTGCCACCTGCTGGCACAGTGCCTTCCTGAGGGGCCCTCTCCTCAGCCAGCTTCTGTGCTTTTCTTGAGTCTTTTTCTTTTCTCTGATTCTCTCCTACACTGTCCTCAGTTCAGCAACATCTCCTCTCTTTCTGGTGAGGGGAAAAAGGTCTTCTTTAGACCATCCTGTGATTGTCTGAGTTTTCTGTTTATGGTAACAAATTCATCCCACGAGTTGGTCAGGAATTTATGATATTCAACAGTCGGGGCTTTTGAGAGTCCAAGTTTGTTCTCTCAAGCCATTATCTCTGTTGTGAGCTTCAGTGTCTATTTTGAGTTTTTCTGTCTTTGTTTCTGTGGTGAATTGGAATGGAGCAGGGGTGGGGAAGTGGGGGCGAGGAGAGAGGAGTGCAGAATGCCCAGATGAAAGATTTTATACTACAACCTATGTCCTGCCCTGTGTTTCCTCCAGAGTTTGCATTTATGTAAAGAAAACTGACTTCAAATGTATCGTGCCCTTCCCCACCTCCAAGGAGATGGAAACAAGTCTCTGTGCCCCTGGGAGAGTCACTCAGGCAGAGTGGCCCATGACTGTGCTACCGTCTATCTCCAGGATTGTGTCGCAAAGCCCAGGTCTCCTTCCCCCAGAGACTGCCCAGCCCCTGCCCCTGCCCCCAAGAGCTCAGCCAGTCACAGGTGCAGGAAGATATTGGTTAAGCTGAGGTCAATCTCAGGGGACGTTTGTACAGCTGGGGTGGAACAGCTCTGCCTTTGCTTAAAGATTGGAGTTAATTCGGGCTCATCTCTCCATCCCAGGACAGGAGATAAATTTAGAATGGTAGACCGTGTTGCCATTTCTCTCAATGGTCTGAAGGATCTTTTTATAGGTGGTTGATCACAGAGCCGGCAGGAAATCCAGCTATGGTGGGAACCCTAAGGGTCCGGTGAGTCATGAAGAGCCGGCTCCAGTGGTGTCTGTGAGGTGTGGCAGGTGAACAACCACACGGAAGAAAACCACTCCCACCTGTAAATGCAAATGAGGTATTTGCAAATCTCAATAAAGACTGCTGGGCAGCAGTGCTCGGTGTAATAATGGCCAGCTTGGCTGTGTGTAGCCAGATCTTGATGCTTCATTGTGACAGTGTGAATGATAACTTAATGGTTAACAGTATCAGTGCAGAGCCAGGCTGTCTAGGTTCAAGTCCCAGGTCTGCACTTACTTCAGTGTGACCCTGGGGAAGTGTTTTAACTCCTCTGTGTTCCATGTGCTTTATTTGTACGACAAGTGCAGTTACTTATAGGGTGATTGAAAGAACTACATTGCTCCATCATGTAAAACAGGTGTCTTCAAACTACGCCCCGCAGACCACATGCAGCCTGCCTAGGACATTTATTCTGCCTGCCGGCTGTTTTTTCTACTGCTGCCCGTCCTGCTTAGCAGCAGACTCATCCCGGGGGCCAGCAGTCTGGCCCTCCAACAGGCTGAGGGACAGTGAACTGGACCCCTGTTTAAAAAGTTTGAGGACCCCTGATATAAAACGTTTAGAATGCTATCTGGCTCAAATTAGCTTTTATTTTGTCACCCTCATGTTGTCTGTGCAGGGCTGGAGGGCTGGGTGGCTGATGCTCTGGTCCTACTGTGCATCTCCCACTGTGGGTTGTCTGAGGATGAACTGCTGGAGCTTTTGGACACGATGGGCTACAAGAATCAGTACAAAGTCACCACCTTGCACTGGGCTGCCTTCCGCAATGCCACCAAGCCCTGGGTCCAGGAGAAGCCCAATGGTCGCCTGTACTTCCGGCACCAGTCCCTGCGGAGTGCAGTGGAGCACAAGCTGCTTGGTAAGCAAGGCTGGGATCCGGGAGCCCCCTGCTGGTTCAGGAAAGTAGGGGTCACATGCAAGGGACTGCTTGTAGCTGGGATTTCTCACATGCAAGTAAGTCCACGAACACATATGAGAATGGTTGTGTTAGGACTTGCACTTGACTGTGAGCAACTGAGATCTGACTTTAGTGGCTGAACTCTCTGGGGTTTACTCTCTCACGTAGTAGACTTCTGGAGGCAGAAGGCAGACAGTTCTGGGCTGCTCTGCCAGTTCCACAGAGTCACCCGGGACCCAACTCCTTCTGTGCCCTTGATTCACATTCAGTGAAGCAATCCCTGTAAAGCAGAACAGTACGTGGCCCATAGGAAAGTCTCAGGAAATGGCAGCCACTGTTAAGCCCCTCTTTGTTTCCTTCATTTTCTTCCCTGGGGCTCCTGCCCACCACCTTTCCCAGGTTGGCTCATGCAATCAACTGGTGACCTTGAATACTATGGGCCTGAAGATTGTTCTGTTTCATCAGACACCCTTTGGCAGGTCTGAATTCCCTGGGACTTACTCCGGGTTCACTCAGTAGATGTTTGCTGAATGAGTGCACAGCTATTTCTGGCTGCTGGTTTCTGGGCCTGCCATTTTTCCAGGTGGGGCCTCATGACTAAGTGTCCCCTGGTAGCGTTCTGGTTGGCAGCTGCTCTGTGAGTCCTGCAGTCAGGACACCCCGAATGGAGTTCCAGTCTGCGGTCCTGTGGTGGACGTAATAAACATTTGCTCTTTTAGGGCACTAGGATGGGGGGGAGGGTTGTTTAGCCCACTATGTGTCACGACAGCACTACAGAAGTGTCAGCCATTACATCTGTCATTGAGACCCATGCTGCACTGGGGTCAAACCAGTCCTCACTTGCCACGGGGAGTGGGAGGAGCTGCTGTTAGTCCAGAAAGTTTGCACGCTGCTTATCCAGTTTGTGGTCATGGGCTAGCTGAGGATAAGTCACCTGGTTTCTCTGATTTTAAGTAGTTTCATTGGTCATATGGGGATTCATCCTCATGAAGATGTTTTGTAAAAAGACAAAATTAAATGTAATATTGTCTATGATTTATTTATTTATTTATTTATTGAGGCAGAGTCTCTGTCACCCTGGCTAGAGTATAGTGGCAGCTCACTGAAAACTTGAACTCCTGGGCTCAAGCCTCCTCTTGCCTCAGCTTCCCACAGTGCTAAGATTATAGACATGAGCCCCTGACCTATGAAAATGTTTCATACACTTTCATTTTATTTTTATTTTTTGTCATAGCTCACAGCAGCCTCAAACTCTTGGGCTCAAGTGATCGTCTGGCCTCAGTTTTTCATTTTTATTAGAGACGGGGTTTCACTCTTGCTCAGGCTGGTCTTGAACTCATGAGCTCAAGCAATCCACCTGCCTTGGCCTCCCAGAGTGTATACACTTTCAGTATTGTGTTTAACATTCCAAATCTTGGACTCAGGGTAATATCTGTCTTTTTCCTGCTCCATTCTGCACCTCACTTTCCCAGTTTACTACCTACAGACAGACCTTTGCCTCACCCAGTGGAGGCGGGGAGTTTCTTTTCCTTCCAGGCATCTCTTAAGCACTGTGCTTGCTGTCTGGGTGTATCTGCCATGGGAGACCAGGTAGCACAGGGTCTCTCCACGTGGGTGGGTGACCTGGGAATCCTTTCAGTGGAAATGCACAGGGGTGTTTAAACAGTGGGCTTCTCTTTGGTTACAATTCTTATGAAGAGCAGAGCTTGTTAGAACAAGTGATAAGCAGAAAATTTTAAAATACTTCTATTTTAGTTTTCAGGGATAGGTATCACCAGGTTTTAAGTAATTAGAGAAAACCCTTTTGTCTTGCGGGAAGCTTATGGCTGGGTAGTGTGATCAGCTGGAACCACTTTTTGGAAATGAAGATACAATAATCCTGGCTCCAACACAGAACTTGGCATTTGTTTTCTCAGTAACCCCTTGGCTTGTCTGAGATCCAGGCAATGGATCAACTTCTCCAAACGGTACACCCTCAAATGTTTGAAGGTGCCTATTTCAGCAGTAACCATGGTGTATATTTAACATAGAATTTTGGAGCATTTCAGTTTACTGAAAAAAAAATAAAAAAGAAAATAGAAAAATAGGTTACACATAGATTTCTTTGGGAGGGGGGCTGAGGCAACAAAGCTACTTAAAATCAGAGTGACCAGGTAACTTACTCCTGGACAGCCCACAATGATGAGAGATCAGCATTCTCACAAACTTCTCACCTTCGAGGCCAGTGATCAGATTGATGTATAAGATAGATTTTCCCCAGTGACCTTGACTTGGATTCCATTTATTACGGGCACAGAGCAGTTGTATTTTCGCTATAGTATCTTCATATACTAAAAAGTCCGATGCACTAAACTGTAATTGATTTTTACGATACACAGGTGTCCTCACACCCGTCAGAGAATGCAATCCATATCCGTTTCAGAACCCAACAAGTCAAAAGAGGGCATATTTTCACCAAATCTTGATCAGGTATTTCCAGCAACAAAGCACTTTCTGGAGGGTGTACGAAGAACTGCCGTGGCACCTGAAAATGAACAGGTCCTGGAGGGGGCTGTATAACTTTCTCTCCAGCCCCAGGTGAGTCTCCCCATTTCTCTAGCGTTGTGTTCAGGCAGATTTAGCATTTCCTTTCACGGGTGCTGTTGAGCTGCCTGTGGTTCCCATGAGCAAGCTGCGTTCATTCACTTACTCATTCAACCACCCATTCATTCACTGGAGGGGACCGTGAGCTCTGTGGTCGGTGGGTCTCTCCCAGGGTCTCTCCATCTGATCTGTGTGGCTCTGCAGGGTGTCTGTGTCCCCTCCTCACTCCACATGAATTCCTTTCAGTGTTCAAAGGTGTCCTGAGGAGGAAGATAAGGATGAGAGTTGGAAAAGGGTACAGGGTTGGCCATGTTCTTCTGCTAACCCTTCTATCTGTGTCCTTCCCTCCCCTTCTATTCCCTGTACAACTTCCCTTTCCCCTCCCTCCCTTGCCCCTGCCTCCCTTTCCTCCCTGCCTCTTTCTTCTTTCCGTCTTACGCATTCACTCAGGAAACATCTACTTATGATCCACTTGGACCCCCACACTGTGGTAGGCCCTGTGGATGCAGAAGTGAATAACTACAGCCTAAGTAGCTTTCACCAAGGCTACAGCCTAGGTGCTTTCCTCCTGGGGGGGAGGTCGAGCCAGAGAATGCCTGTACCTGGCCACAGATGCCCCAGTGGAGCAGTGACACCATGCTCTGTGCAGGACACAGGAGGGAGGGGCCGGGGAGCCTGCCTGGAGGAGGTGGCACCCTGCACAGATGAGGAGGATTGGCTTTGAGTGCTGAAGAGTGAAAGGCTCTTACTTGTCTGTTGCCCCACCAAAGTCTGGTTAGGTAAGAAGTTTATGTAATAGGTTAATGAAATATGCTACATAGGAGAAAAGCTTCCTTCAAGGCATGGAATACTGTAATTATATATATCAATACATTGTGTCACAAGTATCATAGACCTTTTATCAAGAATCCAAAGCCCCTTCTGGACAAGGCTGCAGCTCATTCACTACTGGAACGTCTTATCGGAAGCCGGATACGATGCTTCTGGGGCCTACTTGCTCTCAGTGGCCAAGATCAAAGGAGATCAGTGCCACAAAGTGAAGAAGAGATTGACGTTCTCAGGTACGGTCAGTAACAATGTTGCAGTGGTTCACTTTGCTGGGATATAGAGAGGCCCAAAGTTACTCTTCTCCTGTTTCCTCACATAATTTTGATCAATTGAACAGACCTCTCTGATTTCCCTACAGCTGAAGCCAGCAATTTCCGAAAGCAAGCAATCGGGACAAATTGTTCATTTTGAAATGGCTTCTCTTTATCTTCTTGTAGTGGCTGTTTTTTCTCTGGACTTTCTCAGCTTGGGCACACCCCTACCATCATCCTTTTTTATCTGTATTTCCAGCTCTGACCCCTTGTGGAGCCCAAAGCATGAGACCTAGGAATAATACTCTTGCTTAATTGATAGCACTCTGAGTGACCAGTTGCTGTTTCAGATAAAATAGGTGAAAACCTAAATTTTTATAGAGTATTGCCTCCCAAATTTGTTCTTTCTATATTTCCTCTGCCTACTGAAGGCAGCCCTAATTCTCTCCATTGTTCCATACTGGAAATAGTACTGCTGAGGGTGGCTTCAACCCAGATGGAGACTACTGTTCTTTGACGTTCTGCTTAAGTGACTTGGATTTGGATAGCACTGTCGCTAATATTTCTTACCTTTGTTCTCCATATGTAGGTCCCTTTGGTTGCCCTTCCTCTCATCCTACCTTTCTTGGTTTATTAAACAATGTAATAACCTTTATTTATGTTTTCAACAAATATTAACTGAGCACCTCCTTGGGCCACAAACTGATGGACTCCCTTACACAGCAATGAATGAACAAGGTGAATGGGATCCCTGCCTTTGTGGAATTACAGCCTAGTGATCCTAATAGATTTTGAATGGTTTCTTTTCTTTTTTTTAATTTTGCTTTCAACTGGCTTTCATTCATCTTAGTTTGCAGAGGTTTTTTTTTAATAATTTTTTTTTTCCTTTTCCTCCTTTAGTGATTCTCTTGCCCTTAGCCTCCCAAGTAGCTGGGATTACAGGTGCCCACCACAATGCCCGGCTTTTTTGGGTAGAGATATGGTCTCATTCTGGCTCCCTCCAGCGCAGGATGGTCTCGAACCTCTGAGCTCAGGCAATCCACCTGCCTCGGCCTCCCACAATGCTAGGATTACAGGCATGAGCCACCATGCCCGGTCGGTTTTGAGCAGTTGTATGCCAGGCTTTAAGTTATATGTGTCAGTGGGTCTAATTCTCATAAATCTGCCATAATATTAGTAATATCTTGACTGAAATTAAGGAAATTGAGTCTCAGAGAGGTAAAGGTTCCTGAGGTCTTCCAGGGAGTAAGGAACAGATTTGGGCTTATCACACCTATATCCATTTTGATCATTAAACATTTTGCCTTTACCTTGAATTCTTATTGCTGTGAAGATATATTTAATTTTGGAATTTGTCTGATCCAGTGATCCTCCCTGTGAAAGGACCCAAGCAATGCTTGTAAGGGTACAAGTAAGGTGAATAAAGCCAGGATCCATCTGGAAATGTGTTCATGCCTAGGACGGGGAAGGGTTTGCAAAGGAAGGGAGGGGCTCTGTGTATTATAGGAATCTGAATGCTACCAGGGGAAGATTAGAAGTGGGGTAAAAGTCTTTCTGGCTAATGACACACTGTTTATCATAACATGGTTGTTATGGTGGTGGATGAGAGGCTGGGGGCTGGGTGTTGAAACTGAGAGGAAATTATCTAATATTTCAGGGTTTTCTTTGTTTCTTTTTTTGGTTAGGACTGGGTTTGAACCTACCACCTCCGGTATATGGGGCCAGCACCCTACTCCTTTGAGCCACAGGCACCGCCCCCTATATAAGGGTTTTCTGATGTAAATGAGCCTAATTCAGAATGTGTCCCTTTGGATTGGGTGGATTAGATCCATAGTCCTCTTCTAGTCATTCTGTAAGCATGACATTGCCTAGGTAAACTTCTAAGATCCTGCTGGTTATCTCTGTGTTACTCTGGGCCCCCAAGGGCTCCTCAGTGGGGAATCCTGGTCTCCATAATTGCTTCTGACACTCTCATGTTTAATCATGGCCCAGTCCTATAGATTTAACCTCCATAAAGCTTCTCATGCCCATTCTCTCATCTTTACCGGCCCTCCTTCCCTGTCTCTGGAAGAGGCTTCACAAAGCAAGGCTGTGCTCCAGTCACTCTGCACACTGTAGCTGTCCTTTGCACCTGTCTCCTACCCTGGCTGGCAGATTATTCCATGACCATTTGTGGAGCCTCCCTGAAGACCGTCCGGGACTATGTGGACTCACTTTTCTTTGGTGCCTTGCTGAAAGTAGAAGTCACAAGGTCAAGTCCTGTCACCAAAGGAAAAGAAAACTATTAGATTCATTGGAATAAGATTTAATTATAGCAGGAATCCTGTATAACAGCCATAGGGTGTATGAAGGTGGTTTGCTTGGCTCTCTGGGCCTCCCCAGTTTTTTCTACCCTGGTATGTAGCTACATACAACCTTCCATCAGCCTGTCCTCCCACGGTGCTGCTGGAGCTCAGGCCCTTGACTGGACTACTCTTTCAAAGAATTTTGGGAGAAATCCTGCAAGTTGCCTGCCAGTTCAGCTCTGCCCTCTTTTCTAATTAAAGAGATCTGGACAAATACGGCCCCTCGTCCAAATTAATTCAACAGTATTAACTGCCTACCTGCTTAAACATGGTGCTAGAGGCCAAGGATACAGCAGTCATGAGGCAGACACGGTTCCTGCCTTAATGAAGCTTATGGTCAAGTGTAAATGATGTTTAACAAAAAGCAATTTGGCCCAAGAGGAGTGATTCAAAGTGGTAGCATGGAGCTTAGAGGAGGGAGATGTCACCTTGTCTCAAATCTGACATAGAGAAGAAGGGAAAGTTCCAGAAAGAGGGAACATGGTTGAGGGAGAGGAACTGATTGAATCCGGCATGCGTAAGACAGGGTGGACCGTGAAGGTTGTTTTGAGGCTGCAGAGGCAGGAGCCCAAGGCCCGAGGTCATGCTAAGGATTCAGCCCTTATCCTCAGAGCAGTAGGAAGCCATCAGGGATTTAAGCAAGATGGTAACAGGTTGGTTTTAAAAGGTCACTTTGGGTGTCATGTAAAGAACGAAATGGAAAGGGACAAGCATGGCTCCAAGGAGAAGTGCTAGGGTAACAACCAGGTGACAGGCAACATTGGCTTAAAAGAAGAGGTAGGTAGAAGGTTTGCACGTAGAACCCACAGGACTCCATCCTCAGTTGGCTGCAGGAGATGGAGGAGTCAAGATGACCCCCAAGTTGTGTTGAATGACCAGCAGATGCTACTGCCATTAACTGAAACAGGAAAGTGCCCCAAGGAAGTGGGTCTGGGGCCAGAGATACATTCCTGTTAGGGGGATGGGGCCCAGGAGAGGAATGATGGGCCTCAGGGAGAGGGAAAGGAGGGGCAGGCCTGGGACGAACTCCCAGGGGCAAGCAGAGGAGAAGGGTGAGCTGGGGACAGAAGAGGGGTTAGAGAGAGAGGAGGAAAACCAGGACTAAGAGTCAGAAAGTCCCAAAGCAAAGATGGATGTCAACAGAACTGATTCAATTAAATGGCGAATATTCCACTGTGAGTTGCTTCTTTCACGGGGAGTGCTGTGTTGGAGCCCTACTCCCACACCCTGAGCTAAATTTTAGTAAAAGTTACAAACAAATGTTTGGGGAGAGTAAAGGAGAATCCATAGTGTTCCACAGTGAAAGGATGGGAGTCAGCGGGGGAACAGCATGTAGCCTCAGGAAGCCGCCCAGCTGCACTTGGGGCCCAGGTGGGAGCAGGCGTGTGGGGTTCAGGGCATCGGGTGAGCCAGGCGCCATGGGGAAGCCCGGCTGATGGGCCAGGGGGTCGGACAAAAGTCCTTTCCCCCAAATCCATCAGCAGGAAGAAGAGGCTTGAGGAAGGCAGGGCCATATCCTGCTATTGGATGGAGAGGGGCTTTTCAGGCCCCCGGGGATGCGGCCAACTAGAAAAAGGGCCCGATTCGTGGGGACGGGGAGCGTCCAACCACGAGAGGGAAGTGATCGGAATTTCCCTTTCAGGTCTCATTCCGCATTATCTCCTTCCCTTCTGAGAGATAATCAGGCTACTTACACTTTTGACTACTGCCTGCTTTAGGGGAAAAAATCCTTTAAAAATCGGAGCTTTCCGAGGATGCCTCAGGACCGTTAGTTGGACGGCGAGTGGAGGAGGCCGACGCGTCCCTCTGGGCGTTGCTGCCCCGGGCAGACCGCGGCGCCCCCGGCGCTTACTTCTCCCTCCGGACCGCGACGTTTGGCTCCCCCTGGTGGCTCGGGGAGAATAACAAGCCTAATTTCTTGGGTTGACCGGAAATAATGTGCGTTTCAGAGTCTTGAACTTGCTTCTCCTCCAGTGGTTCTTTTCCAGTCCACTTGGTGCCCGGGTTTGCTTCTCTTTGTGCCACGCATCTGAGGAAGGTGCTTCTCTGATAGATGACCAGTAGAGACGGCTTTGAGACTAGGGGATAACTTCTTTATAGTTTCTCTGTGGCATGATTCATTCTCTCTCTCTCCCTCCCCCATCTCTCTCTCTCCCTCTCTCCCCCTCCCTCTCTCTGCCTCTCTCTCCTCCTTCTCTCCCTCCTGCTCCCCCCCTTTCTTTCTCTCTCTCCCTTTCTTCCTTCTCTTCCTCTCTTCCCCTCTTTCTTTCCCTCTCTCTGCCTCTCTCTCTCTCTTTTTCCCTCCCTTCTACTCCCCTCTCTCCCTCACTGGGATCTTGCTATGTTGCTCAGGCTGGTCTTGAATTCCTGGCCTCCAGTGATCCTCCTACCTGGGCCTCCCAGAGTGCTGGAATTACAGATGTGAGCCACTGCACTTAGTCTGATATTCTTGTTTTTGACTGGAGCCCTGGACCACATCTAGGTGAAGAAAATTCATTTCTGGCTGCAGGTGCATTTTGGGGCAGTGACAATAACAAGGAGAGAGACTAAGAGCAGATGTGGCAGGTACAAGCAGATGGTGGGGTCACTTGGACAGAGGATGCCTCGTTATCCAATTGCATATTTAACTCTCATTTGACTGTTGCCCCCAAAACAACTCAGACCCAACATATCTAAAACTGAACTCATGAACTTCCCTCCAAAGTCAGGTTCTCTCCCAGGGACCATCTCTCAAATTCCCACCTCAGAGAATTCCTATGTACTTTCTTGTCCTTTACCCCCTCGCCAAATACAGTTGAAGCATCATTTTCTCAGAGTGGCTTCCTGAAGGTAATGTAATACCTAGTCATTCTTGATCATGTTAATGTGTTTAATTCTTTGGGTAGCTTTACTACTACCCTGCAGTGTCTTCCTTCATCTTTTGGAGAAAAATAGAAAAAACCCCTTTTCTATTTCTCCTTTCCCTTCCTGTGTACAACACCCAACACTTCTGGTCACTGGAATGTACGCTCCTTGAGGGGAGGACCCTTCTTCTCTGTTCATCGGCCTAGGTGGTCTTTTCCCCTTCCTGTGTCTCCAGGCTTATCTTGAATTGAATGCTCTTGCTCTCTTCCTTTCAGTTGTTCAGCACCACATTTTTTTCCTGCCCTAGAGCCTTCACACATGCTGTTCTTTCTGCCCAGAATGTCCCACACTATCTCTCCCCATTTTGCCTCAAAACCTTCTATTCTTTATCTAGTCAGTTCAGTTGTCATGTCCATGGAGAAATCTTCTCTGTCTTATAGCACCATTTCTTTCATGATTCTTTTCATAGTTTTAATTTTACATTCACTTGTATAATTATGGGATGGTCTGTAGCTCTCATTATTTTGACAGCCCAAAGGGCAGGGCCTGGGTCTGATTGGGCTTATTTTTTATCTGCTGCACCCAGAACGGTGCCTGACTCATGGCAGGTGCTCATGGTGCTCAGTAAATGGTTGGTCAGAGAAATGAATTCACTAAAGAAGAAATACCAGATTTCATTGTTTCTAAGATGCATGCTTTCTCGAAACTTATCATTTCTGAAATAGGGATGCATCTTGTAGTTAATGGCATCTTAGAGTTAATGAAACACAAAATAAATTTTTTTTTTTGAGATAGCGTCTCATGGTGTCAGCCTGGATAGAGTGCTATGGTGTCATAGCTCACAGCAACCTCAAACTCTTGGGCTCAAGCAATCCTCTTGTCTCAGCCTCCTGCATAGCTGGGACTACAGGTGCCTACCATAAACCTGGACTGGTTTTTCCATTTTTAGTAGAGATGGAGTCTTGCTCTAACTCAGGCTAATCTCGAACTCCTGAGCTCTGGATATCCACCCACCTTGGCCTCCCAGAATGCTAGGATTGCAAATATGAGCCACCATGCCCAGCCTGAAACATGATATAAATTGTTAATAAATGTTACGATATGGCTCTGCGCCTGTAGCACAATGGTTACAGTGCCAGTCATATATACCCAGGGTGGTGGGTTCAAACCTGGCCTGGGCCGGCTAAACAACAATGGCAACTGCAACAAAAAATAACTGGGTGTTGTGGCAGGTGCCTATAGTCCCAGCTACTTGGGAGGCTGAGGCAAGAGAATCACTTGAGCCCCCAAATTTGAGGTTGCTGTGAGCTGTGATGCCACAGCACTCTACTGAGGATGATATAGTGAAACTCTCTCAAAAAAATAAATAAATAAAATAAAAATAAATGTTACAATATTCAGTTTGAGTACTACTCAAAGAAGTACAAATTAAAACAATAGTAGGATGATTTTTTTAGATGCCAAATTGGCAGTTATTTTTAAAAATAATAATAGTAGTGATGAAGATGTGAGGAAATAAGTACTATTCCATGCTACAGGCAAGAATTTATATCTTTCTGGGGCGTAATTTGTCAGTGTATGCCAAAGTCTTTAAAATATTAATACTGCGGTTTTCAATTTCTAAAAATTGTTCTAAGGAAGTAATTTGGGATATTTAAAAAGATTTTTGCCAATAATCCTCATTAGATAACATTTTGTAATAGTGAAAAATTGACTAATGGTAATCTACAAAACACAGTATTTCTAGTCATAGCCTGTACGTTCTCAAAGAGTATAGGGAAGTCTTCACGTTACATTTTTGATAGATTTTTAAGTTACATGAGAGCAAGAACCATATATATTGTGTTTGATATAGCCAACATCTAATACCGATAGCATGAATATTTTTTGAATATGGACATGAAAAAGTAAATTTTGGCTGGGCATAGTGGCTCATACCTATAATCCAAGAATCCAAGAACTTTGGGAAGCCAAGGTAGGAGGATTGCTTGAGGTCAGGAGTTCAAGACCAGCCTGGACCATACAGCAAGACCTCATCTCTACACAAAATTAAAAAAAATTAGGCAGAGGGCTAGGCATGGTGGCTCACGCTTGTGATACTAACATTCTAGGGAGGCTGAGGCAGGTGAATCACCTGAGTTCAGGAGTTCAAGACCATTCTGAGCTAGAGCAAGACCCAGTCTCCACTGAAAATAGAAAAGCTAGCCTGATGTTGTGGTGGGCACCTGTTGTCCCAGCTACTTGGGAGGCTGAAGCAAGGGCCCAAGAGTCTGAGGTTGCTGTAAGCGATGACACTATGGCATTCTACCCAGGCATCAAGTGAGACTTTGTTTCAAAAAAAAAAAATTAGGTAGGCATGGTGGTGGATGCTTGTAGTCCTAGCTACTCAGGAGACTGAGGCAGGAGGATCACTTGAGCCACAGAGTTCAAGGTTGTAATGAGCAATGATGCAATGATGACATCACTGCACTCCCTCCTGGGCAACAGAGCAAGACCCTGTTTCAAAACAAATCAGTAAATAAAGTAAATGTGAAACATTATGTATATAATGATCCCAGTTTTAATTTTATGAAATGTGTGTGTGGTTACATACAAAAGACCAGGAGTCAATACAGCAATTTGTTAATATGGGTGCTTTTAATTTTTCTTCATACTTTTCTGTATTTTCCAGTTTTTCTATGATGTACACATATTGTAATGACAAAAATTGCTTTCTCGGGGCTGGATGTGGTGGCTCACACCTGTAATCCTAGCACTCTGGGAGGCCAAGGTGAGAGGATCACTTGAGCTCAGGAGTTGGAGGCCAGTCTGAGCAACAGCAAGACCCCATCTCTACTCAACTAGTAAAAAATTATGATAGTATATGCCTGTAGTCCCAACCACTTAGGAGGCTGAGACAAGAGGATGGCTGGAGTCCAGGAACTTGAGGTTACAGGGAGCTATGATGATGCCCCTGCACTCTAGCCTGAACAAAAGAACAAGATTCTCAAAAAAAAGGGGAAAAAATTACCTTCTCATCTTTTCTAACTATATGTTGGTGCTGAGCAAGTGGCTGTGCGGATGGGGAGGGGTAGGAGGTAGGGTGTATGGATGAGGGCTTTTTGGAGCAGGAGAGATAGTGGAGTATTAAACTCAGTGGTGGCACCATCCATTCCAACCTGAGCCCTTGACAGGGCTCCTCTGTTCGTCCAAATCACCTTTCGTCTGCTCTGAGCAGCTGCTTTCAGTCCTGAGCTCCTTTTCCTCTTGGTTCTTCCCCTCCATTCTTTTTCCCACCGCAGGCCCCGTTGCTTGAATAGCCACTGTGAGCAATCATCGTGGACGCTGGGCCGGGGCTCGCTCTCTCTCTTTCTCTCCCGGCTCTGTTTTATTTTTTGCCCTCTGACTCAAAGCTCCATGGCTTCTGGCCTCACTGCAGTGCTGAGGGCTGCAGCTGCAGCTGCTATCGTAGGTAGCTCAGAGCCTAGAATGCTGCCTGGCGCACAGTAGGTGCTCGCTGCACATTTACTCTGTGCAGGAATGTGATCCCCAGAAAAGCAGCTGAAGGAAAGCAGCGGGGGTATTCGAGGTTACGGTGGCCTCAAGCATAAACAAAGGAACAACGACTGTATTTGTGTCAAACACACTAGATGCAGGAACTTGATATGTAACAAATGAATGTAGACAGACTGGAGTGTATGAAAAAGGGGCTTGTGAGAATGAGGACTTTGCAGCACCATGTGTTTATTTTTATTTTATTTTAATTTTTTATTTTTTTGAGACAGAGGTCTCACTTTGTCACCACCCTTGGTAGAGTGCTGTGACATCATAACTTACAGCAATTTCAAACTCTTGAACTCAAGAGATCCTCTTGCTTCAGTTTTTCATTTTTAATAGAGAGGGAGGTCTCACTCCTGCTCAGGGTGGTCTCGAACTCCTAAGCTTAAGCACTCTACCCGCCTGGGCCTCCCAGAGTGCTGGGATTACAGGCCTGAGCCACTGTGCTTGGCCAGCACCATGCGTTTAACTGGGTCCTTAAGTTTGAAAATCCTGGCCAAGGCAGTGGCTTATACCTGTAATCCTAGCACTCTGGGAGGCTGAGGTGGGAGAGTGGCTTGAGCTCAGGAGTTCAAGACCAGTCTGGGCAACACAGTGAAACCCTGTCTCTGCAAAAAATAAAAAAATTAGCCGGGTGTGGTTGTGTGAACCTGTAGTCCCAGCTACTCAGGAGGCTAAGGCAGGAGGAGTGCTGCACCCCGGAGTGAGCAATGATGACACCACTGCTCTATAGCCTGAGAAGCAGAGGGATACCCTGTCTCAGAAAAAGGAAGAATTCAAGTTTTAATTTGAGTAAGGTTTAGCTACACACACACACACGCCAGGTATGACGCTCTATTTTGTTCTTTTAACATTCTCTTTCTGTCAAATTCAGCAATTCAAGATCATTGCAACAGAGGGCAGAATGGTGTAAGAAATTTAGATACCTTTTCCTTGTTGCCTGAAAACAATCCCCAAAATACAAATTACAGCAACGCATGGATGGAGCAATGTAAATACTCTTTTTTGACTCTCTGGTTTTCAAAATGTACATACCAAGATCATGTAAAAGGCTTTTAGTTGTTTTTCATGTCATAATTTAAAATGTAAATCTTAACAAAAGCAAAGTGCTGATGCCTTGGGAGAGAAACTGAACTCTGGGCCATGTCTTGAGCTTCTCCCTCAAGATGAAGCAATGGGCGCTTGGTGTTCCTTTCCACACATGCTTTAGGATGATCTCCTTTCTTCCACTCTAGTGCTGGAAAGCAGAATTTTTGAGATCACTGACGCTGACAAATGCCGATTACTGCTCTTTATTGCAAGTTTTTTGAAGCTTCTGGGCAAGACCAACGAAGCAGAAGAGTTATTCTTGATTGTTGAGGACATGTTAATGCAGGTAAAGTGAGAATACATTTTAAATCCTTCCTTTTTTTCTCTTTCGGGCTTGATATTTTCAGCTATATTTACCTTTGTCTCTTTATAAACTTAGTCCTCTAGAGGAATCAGTTGATTCTGTTTGTCAGTGAGGAAGCTATGATTTTAAACTATGCCCCAAACTTGCACGTTAATGACAACAAGAAGTAAACAGGAATCATGGGATGAAGGGATGCTGAGAAGGGTCGTGTTAAAAGGGGGAAAAAGAATGTTCATAAAGCAAAAAAGGATATTTGCACCAGAATGGTTATTGCAGCCCAATTCATAATTGCTAAGTCATGGAAAAAGCCCAAGTGCCCATCGATCCATGAATTCAATAAATTGTGGTATATGTACACCATGGAATATTATGCAGCCTTTACGAAAGATGGAGACTTTACCTCCTTCATGTTTACATGGATGGAGCTAGAACACATTCTTCTTAGCAAAGTATCTTAAGAATGGAAGAAAAACTATCCAATTACTCAGCCCTACTATGAAACTAATTTATAGCTTTCATAGGAAAGCTATAACACAATTATAGCCCAAGAATATCGGGACAGGGGAGAGGGAAGAGAGGGGAGGGGGAGGATGGGTGATTGGTGGGACCACGCCTATGGTGCATCTTATAAGGGTACATGTGACTCTTTCTAAATGTAGAATATAAATGTCTTAACACAATAACTAAGAAAATGCCATGAAGGCTATGTTAAGCAGTTTGATTAAAATATTTCAAATTATACATAAAACCAGCACACTATACCCCATGATGGCATTAATGTACACAGCTATGATTTAATTTAAAATAAAAAAGGAAATACAGGGGTAGATTGAAATGAATTGATAAAAGATTGACCAAAGACTTGGTTATAACTTTCATAAAAATGTTGGGTAAGGTTGATTGATTGATTATCTTGTCCCTAGATTGATTTGCTTTTCTTGAAATATGAACTTTTGGCTTTGCTGAATACAACGAAATCTTCACTTATTACATAAGTATGCTTGTGATAACATTTAACTGCTATTTTTTTGGAAAAAGGATTAATTTTTACTTATTTCAGTGGAATTTGCGACTTAGGGTGGTAAAATCCAAAATAAAGCTCTTTTTATTTTAAAGCAAAGACCTTCACATTTCCAGAAAACATTGCCCCTGCCCCCATCAACATATGCCTTCATAGAGGAATTTCTATCTAAAGAGATTTATGAGCCTCCACATCGCAAGTCCCTTTATGGCAGAGGCCATGTTTATTTGCCAATTTTTGTTCCTCCTTGGCATATTATAAGCTTGTGGGTGCTTAATAAATGAGACAAATGAGTCCGTAGAACAATTTGAACTTGGACATTCCTCCATGTCCTTACAAGGTAGCAGGCAGGAGTGAACAGAGATGGGCTGTTTTCAGACTGACCCAGATTTAAGTCCCACCTTTGCCCTGTTGTGCTTGTGCGATCACGGTGAGAATTTTAATTGTGCCTCAGTGAGTTCTCCTGGTCAAGGATTCCAGAATCTAGCTCAGGGGGCTGCTAACACGGTCAAGTAAGAAAGTGCATAAAACACTTCACACAATACTTGGTTCTTAGTGAGATCTTAAGTGCCGGTAGCTACATTGTTATTGCTCTCTTTGGGTTGGTTATAAAGGAAACAAGGCCCAGGTTGGAAATATAAGGAAGCGTGTTTGATTCAAACCCTCCTCTTTCAGGGAGTAGAGTCCATTCATTTTGGGGTTTCCTGTTATGATTGTGGAATTTTTCTCCCATATCAATTTCTTTTTTCCATGAGGTCCACATTGTCTATTTCTGACATTGACCTGTCTGGACAGCACAAGTTACTTTATTTGGTAATCCCTGAATGCCAGATAGCAGTCATTCCCTCCGTCCTTCATTCATTCCCTCAGCTAACATTCACTGAGGCCCTTGCCTGGCCCAAGCACTGTGCAGGGCGTTGGGGAGGTAACAGTAAATGAGCCGGCCAGTTTCTGGCCCAGTAGAGCTCCCTGTCCAGCTGGAAGTCACTGCCAGCCTGCAGCACCTCAGTCATGAAGCAAAACCCGAGAAATACGTGGCTGTGAAGAGACGAGGCCGGCGTGGGAGGATGCATGCAGGAGTTCAGGCATCCAAAGGGAATTTCAGAGGCATCCATCTTATGATTCTATCTTCAAAATATCTTTGCAATGATTCTTTGGGACTAGCCACCATGAGTCTTTGCAGGCTCTGAAGGCACTTCCAAAAGAGACGTTTATAACTATTCTGGGCAATAACAATTTCTTTGAAATATGTACCTAACATTCTTGAGGGGGAAGAGCTTGTTATTTATGATATATGCACTCTGTTCATGGTCTTGTGCTTTCTTCAGATAAGGAAGTCTTAAAATTTAATGAGGAGCTTTTCAGCCAGGGGCCAGTTTTTTCTCCTTAGAGAACATTTGGCAACACCGGAGCCATTTTTGGTTGTCACACAATTTGGGGGAAGAGTTGCCACTGGCATCTTGTGGGTAGAGGCCAGGGGTGCTGCTAAAATCCTGTAGTGCTCAAACAGCCCCCCATAGCACAGGGGTGTCCTGCTCCCAATGCCACAGCACTAAGCTTGAGAGCCCCCAGTTTAGATGGTGTGTTTATTAAAAAGTGATTTCGTTCCTCTGCCCTCAGCATTTCACAGTAGGTGTATTAAGAAGCAGGAAATCCAGATGGTGCATTTGTGAAGCGTCTTCTGCTTATGCGTCCAGCAGAGGCTCCCTGGTCAGGAAGGCGCACAGAGTAGTGTTCTGTAGATAGGCAGGGTCGGGATGGGCCCCCTCGCTCCCCTGTTAGCCATGTGAGCTTGGGTGATTGATTTAACCTCACTGAGCTTTGGTTTTGCCAGCTGTAATAGAGAAGCAATAAGCCCTGCTTGCTGGGGTGGCTGTAAGGATCCAGTGAGCTCATGCCTGGTCAGTGCTCCATAGGTGGTGGCTAGTACAGGCCCATGAGCTAAGAACGAAACTGGATTTGTGTCTCACAAGCATCATGAATACCATCAGCATGTGTTTACTGCCTGCCTGTGAAGCTCAGAGCTCCATGCTTGGATTGTGAGTCTCTGCCCTCGAGGAAGAGATAGTCTGGAGTAGGTGGAGGGGATAGAAGACATGCGCTCACTTGGAGGAAGCTGACCACGCTGTGGCACGCTGACCAGCACTACCTGCAGTGTGGGTGGTGGGACTGCTGTGGCCCGGGGGTGCTGAGCAGCTCTCGGCTCCCTGTGCCCAGGGCTTCAGCCTCACTCTTACCCTGAGAGTGGCTGAGACCCAGGGAGGACTCAAAGAAGCCCTGAGAATTTGAGCCTGGTTGACAAGAGAGGGGAAATCTGGAGAGGAAGGTGGATTTGGAGAGGGAGAGGATAAATTTTAGACGTTTAGAGTTTGCAGTTCAGGAAAAATATCCAAGTGGAGTATCAAGCCAGCTCTGGGACAAGTAGGATTGGCAATCTGGGGAGAAATGAGAGAGGCATCTGCGTACAGGTGAATGCAGAAGCCACAAGAGGAAACCAGGTCTCTCAACAATCATAGGATTCAATTGGAGAGGAATTGCTAGTATTTGGAAGGGGTAAAGTAAAAGCAGGACTTGTGAAGGAGGGATAGAGTGAAAGAGAATCAGGATATCTTAGTTTTATTCAAATCAAGAAGGGAGTGGCTAACAGCATCAGATGCTGCCTTGAAGTTTGGCCTGGACAAATGAGGACTGAAAAAGGTCTGGCGAGTCGGGGTGTCTGGTAATCACTGAAGTGGTAGGGAGTGTGTGGGAGGAGGAGCTGAAATGTGGGGCCGGTGATGGTGTGATAAAGGGATGGGGAAGAAGCACATGTGGATACCTGTTTGAGAATTTTGTCAGTGAAAGATGAACAGTCAAGGAAGGACCAAGTTCAGGTCAAGTTTGACCCAGGATACATGTGTTTGTGTGGAGCAGGACGTGAACCAGGGAGGGAGGAGATTGGAGATGTTGGCAGGGATTGTGTGAGGGGCCAGGCAGGCAGGACTCTGAGAGGTAGGGACTGGCAGTGAGTCCTTAAGAAGGAGCTTTGGGGCTCGGCGCCAGTGCCCAGGGGGTTAGGGCACCAGCCATATACAGCAAGGCTGGTGGATTTGAACCAGGGCTGGGCCTGCTAAACAACAACCAAAAAATAGCTGGTCATTTTGGCAGGCGCCTGCAGTCCCAACTACTTGGGAGGCTAAAGCGAGAGAATCATTTAAGCCGAAGAGTTTGAGGTTGCTGTGAGCTGTGACACCATAGTACTCTACGCAAGGTGACATAGTGAGACTATGTCTCAAAAAAAAAAAAAAAAAAGGAGATTTTGCATCTCCTCCTCTGGGAAAGGTATGAGGAAAAAAAGAGTGAAAACACTGCTAATTGCAATTTTAAAGATGAGGATAAAAAAAGAGTAAATGAGATAATAACAGCCACTCTCAATATCGATTCCTCCTTTCATTTGTGATAAATAATATTTCCTCCCCACAGCAGCTGGCTGTTAGGAAAGATGCAGTTCCAGCTTTCATTGAAGCTAGATAGTTTGCAGTGGAAGTGAGGTGGACAACTTTTGAGAAGCTTCTGTGACATAAAGGGTGTGCCATTCTTCTCCCCCTTGTCCTAGTCTGTTCAGGCTGCTATAACAAACACCATGGACTGGGTGACTTAAATAGCAAACATTTATTTCTCACGTCCAAGACCAAGACACTGGGAGATTTGGTGTCTGGTGAGGGCCCACATCGCAGTTGACAGTGCCTTCTATACTACCCCTCATGTGGTGGAAGGAGCTAGCTAGCTCGCTGGGATATCTAAGAAGGGCACTAATTCCATGTATGAGGGCTCTACCCTCATGATGTAATCACCTCCTGAAGGCTCCACTTTCTTTTACCATCACGTTGGGGGCTAGAATTTCAACAAGAATGCCAGGGGGACACAAACATTTAGTCCATAGTATCTCTGCTCTTTCCTGTTGGTTGGATTATGAGTATGATAGCTGGAGATGGAATAGCCATTTAGACCAAGTGGTGGTGTAGAAATGGAGGTCAGGCAAGGTCAAGCAATGAAATAAAAAGAGGGAATCTCTGACATTGTGGAACGTCCATAGCCCTGAGCTACTCCATCAACCCTAATCTAAACAATATTTGAAGGCCATCTTTCAGGGTCGATTTGATCACTGTAAAGTCAGAATAGAGGCCATTTGTGAGGTTGAGGAATGGGAGAATGAGCTCAGGGATGAGAATAGTTGTTGGGAGGGGATGCTTTTAAAGATGTGTGAAAGAACCACAGACCTAGGAATTCCGCACCACGCCCGACTGCCTTCAGAGCTGAGGATATTAGTATCTCAGAGCAAATGTAACCTGTTGCAAGATCCCTTTTGGAAAGCTTGGGTCAGACAAGTTTCAAAGATGCCACCTGAGGGAAAAACCGGTTCTGGAAAAGGGAAAGGGGGAGCAGCCTCTGGAAGTGACAGTTCTGATAAGAAGGCTCAGGGTCCCAAAGGTGATGGCAATGCAGTAAAGGGCGACTTGGGTTGGATGCCCAGAGGGTCCATGGTTGGACTTTTTTAAGAAGCAGCATTTGCTTTGCCTGGAAGTGGGATGAATAAACCCGTGTTTATAGACCCACCAGTTAAGATAAAATTTGGATATCATATTATTATGATTGAAGGGAGAAAATAAATCATATGAAAGACTGAAAAAAAAAAAAAGAAAAGCTTGGGTCAAGCTACAGAAGGCCAGTTTGATATGGGAGAACAGTTTCAGTAGGTACAGGAGAGTAGAAAGACTCCAGGTCTTTAAATTCACACCAGGAAGCAGGCTCAGTCAATCCTTTCCTGGGCTAACATAGTGGTCCAGCATAAAGTATTACTCAGCCAGTAACAATGATAGTGCTGTCCATTGCTTGGGGCCACATTAGTTACCAAACACATTCACATATGCCCTTGTTAATTTTTGCCCTTGTTAAGTAGAAAGACTCCAAGTCTTTAAATTTATACCAGGAAGCGGGCTCAGTCAATTCTTTCCTGGGCTAACATAGTGGTCCAGCATAAAGTATTACTCAGCCAGTAGCAATGATAGTGCTGTCCATTGCTTGGGGCCACATTAGTTACCAAACACATTCACATATGCCCTTGTTAATGTTAGGTTTTCCAAAATGATATATTAGCAGTAAGAAAACTCAGTGCTAATTCATTTCTTGTGTGGGGCATTTCAAAGACTGATTTGACATTTCAAATCAGCTGGTGTATTCTTATGTATTGACAAGGTTTTGATAGAGGAGTGATTTAAGTAAACGAAATTTAAGTATCCCTTGGTGGGGATCAGAGACCAATGTCCCCAGATACGGTGCTTTGACATGTGAACTGAATAAGAGGCCTCACGGTCTCTCTGGCCTTCCCCTCCTCCCATTTATTGATTCTCTCTCTGTCCTAAAGCAGAGGATGAAGTTGGTCTTTGAAATTCCCTTATCTGCCTAAAGTGTGGGCCTTCTATTAATCTGCCTTTTGTCAGCCTATTTTTCAACAAAACTTCAGAGGGCAAAGGGGAAGTTTTCCCTATGCCCTGAAATAAACATGCTAGGCCAGTAAGGGGAATTTAAATTCAAGACTGTAAACAAAAACGTGTCAAACATAAAGTTAGCAGCTCTGGTCTCATCAGAATTCAAGCAGCATTTTCTGCTGTCCATCAGTATTCTGGACACCACGTCCCCTAAAATCTTTAACACACGCAAGACACTGTTATGTTCATCTTCAAAAAATTTTATTACCAACAAATATATATATATATATTGTTACCATTGACTAACAACCTGTGAAATCATTTTCCAAATATGTAGTTTTAGTGGCAATGTCTTCCAATAAATCTTCCACCATGAGCATTATTTTATAAATATTTACAGTTCCCCCAGAAATGATGTCACACTTACAGTCTTTTGCAAGTTGTTAGTGGAGCGAGCCTTTCTTGTCCAGGGGTCTTGTGGCCGTGCCTGTGTGAGTGCTGTTCCTCCTCAAGCCTGGTTCCCTTTTCATTTTGTGCAGAGCCAAGGAATGACAGATATGCTCTTCAAAGTACAGAATGCTCTTGGAGAGCTGTATCTGGAAATAGGGATGACTGAAGGGGGGTTCCAGTATTTCCAGAAAGCATTGTCCGACCTGCTGTGTTTTTCACCCAGAGACATCAAAGAGAGCGAGAGCCTGGTGAAGAAGGCAGGTATGGTGGCCCAGGTGGGGGGAACGACCTCAGGTTTCACACAGTGGGGCTCCTCCTGGACTGTTCCCATCCGTGAGAAAATGGAAATGGATGCGTGTACTTTGCTGGCTTGGCATTTTGGGAGGGCTGGGGGTGTAGGAGGGTTGAGCGAGAAGCATTTCTCGTTCTGAGAGACTGCCCTTTGATAAGGTCACAGCCTGAGAGGATGAGCCTCGGAGAAGGACGCGTCAGGCAGTCAGGGAGAGCCATCAGATCTTGACTCTGAAGCCAGCCTTTCTGGGTTCAGATCCCATGTCGCTCTCTGTGCCTTCCGACACCTTACTTAACACTTTCTGGGTCACGTTTTTCATATTTGTAAGGCAGGGATAAAATAACATCTGCATCACATATTATGAAACTAATGACATTCCCAGGAGGCTAGGAAGTACCCAGAACGGTGCCTGGTAACCAGGTCAGTGCTCATTGATGAATGTGGCCATGATTTTATTCTCTAGTATTTGATGCCTGAGGCCACCGTGGTACCACTGACACAGCAGAGACAAAGAATTTTCCATAAACTTAGGTTATGAGCAATTGTGACCCACTGATTTACAGCTGGACTAGAGGACTCTAGATTTATGTCATACTTACATGGCTTTATCAGTAGCTTTTGTTGCATAAAAAACTCTGTGACTTAAAACAATGTTTATTTTTGTCCATGATGAGTCTGTGGGTCAGCTGGGGAATTCTCCTGTCTGCGGTGGGCTCAGCGGATTTTGGCCTGGCTCAGGAAGCATGGGAGATCAGTCTACAGGGCAGGTGGGGCTCACTGGCCTAAGAGGCCACACTTAGATGACACAGGTGGCTGGGTCTTGTGTTCCTCATCCTCCAAGAGGATAGCTCCCTCGGCAGCTCACAAGACTGAGAGCAGAAGCCTGGCCAAGGCTCAGAACTGGGACAGTACTCCCTTCCACTGCATTCAGTTGGTCAAAGCAAGTTCCCCCAGGCTTTATTCACTGTTGACAGGAAGAGATACACAATGGTACCACACAGGGGAGTTGGGTCCGGGCTGATGTGGAGACTTGCAGCTGTTATTGCAATCTGCCTCCAGGGCTAGAAGCTCAAAGGTCACCTGGGCAAGCTGTTTATTCTGTCTCAGGTTCTTATCTGCAAATTCACGTTCAGTTGTTGTTTGTGGAATGCTTACTGTACCAAAGGCACTTTATGCTGGTGATCCCCTTTATCCTCAAATATACCTCGTGTGGTATGTGTTGTTACCCCCCCTTTACAGATGAGGAGGCTGGCCCAGGATTTGAAGGTTGCTGTGAGCTGTGATGTCACAGCACTCTACCCAGGGTGACAACTTGAGGCTCTATATCAAAACAAACAAAAACAGATGAGGAGGCTGAAGGTCAGAGATTAAATAACTTACACTACTTTAGCTCCCGCAGCTGGTAAATCTGAAGCTGGGGGGCCATGCCAGGCTTATGTGACCCACAAAGCCTGTCTGGATAACTCCCTGCTGTACAGATTCTCATCTCGTCATTCACAAAGCCCTAAATCCTCGGTATATATCGTCTAGCTTCCTAGTTGCTGTCCTCGTGCAGGGAGGCCTCATCACAGGCATGGTGGGGCCGTGGTGAGCAGGGGAAACCAGGGTGAAACCAGTGCCCCTTCTGTGGGACCTGGGCCTGACCCCTCCAGAGGCAACTAGACAGTCCAGAGTATAGAGTTCCCGGGGCTGGGCAAACTGGCTTGTGGGCCATGCCCAAGGAGACCAAATCAGTAGGGGCACAGGTCTGGGGTCCTGGTGGAATGAGATGCTCGGAGGGACCAATGTCATTGGCAGTAGCCTCCATGGGACACATACTGTAGTTCTGGGTTCCTGGTAGGGTCAGGTAGGGATTCAGGGCCCAAGCAGGCGGAAGAAGGTGGGCAGGGGGCCAGTGAGCATTCCAGCCTGAACAGGGGCCACGTGTTGGGAAATGTTTCCTGAGCACGTGCTGTGCACCGGTGCTGGCAGAGTCCCGAACAGTGAGCAAGACAGAAACATGAGCTGTGCCCTCCAGAGGAGGTGACACACAGAACCCAAGTGAGCCAACCCATGACTGGTTACAGGCTGTGTGAATGCACAAGAGATGGCATTTGAGCATCAGGGGCGGAGGACACTTGTGAAAGAGTGGTCGGTATGTCTCTTTGGGGAGGGGACATGGAAGTGAAGATCCAATGGACTGCAGGAGCCACCTGTCTGAGGGTGGAGGGCGGGGAGGCTGAGCCTGTCCTGGGAAAGAAGTCTCAGGGAGCGAAGGCAGAAGGTGCTGAGCCCCATTGTCTCCAGCCTCAGGCAGCACTTGGATTTTCAGTTAGAGGAGAAGTGAGTGCCAGGGTGGGAGGACACCCTCTGATGTCTGTTTTGAGATCACTTTTGCTGCTGTCTGGAGAACAGATTACTTGGCAGGTAAGCGGGAACAGCAGGAGACCACTAAGGCAGCTGTGCTGGCCTGATATCCAAGCACAAGGGCACACTGGTCCCTCTGAGATCCTCAAATTCCATCTCTTGTGCATTCACACAGCCTGTAATCATGTCACGGGTTGGCTCCCTTCAGTTTTGTGTGTCACCTCCTCTGGAGGGCACAGATGATATTTCTGTCTGGGCGGTGGGCAGGGAATAGTGCAGGGGGCACTGGAGAGTGAATTAGGTACTATTTATGATGGTGAGAGGTGCTTCCCAGTAACTTAATGCTAATCCTTCATAATTAAACCTGAATTCTGTGCTGCAGGCAGTGCTCTAATTATACCTTCTCAGGAACATTATTGTATTAGCCTGCTACAGCTGCCATGACCGTGGACCACAGGCCAGGGGCCTTAAACAATAGAGACTAATTTCTAAGTTTTGGAAGCTAGAATTCCAAGTTCAGGGTGTCAGTGCAGTTGATTCTCCCAAGACCTCTCTCCTGGGCTTGCAGATGGCCTCCTTCTCCCTGTGTCCTTACATGGTCTTTGTGTGTGTTGTATGTGTGTCCCTGAGCTCCTTTTCCTAATAGGGGTGGCCAACCTTTTTTCTGCTTTGCTAAACAATGGAATAAGGGTTGTCTTTGGGCAACACATTACACAAACACTAATGAAAGCTGATATAAGCAAAAAAGGGCTGTGCATAATTTTCACAATATCTGACATCACCCATAGACAAAACAGTTTTCAAATAATCTGCATGTGGCCCGCGGGCCACAGGTTGGACATCCCTGAGAGCCCACCTTAATGACCTCATGATAACCTAATTACCTTGCTAAAGGTGCTGTCTGCAAATGCAGCCATATTCTGAGCTACAGGGGGTTAGGGCTTCAACATATACATTTTGAGGGACCTCATTTCAGCCCAAATAATTACCATGTTTGGTTTCTCCTCCCATAACAGAGAATAGTTTAGGAAACACTCTACTTTTTAGGAGCCTGCATTATTGTAAAATTACACAACTGTCAGTAATGGAGCCAAACTGCTGAGCCTTTGCAGAGAGTGCATCCCCAAGGCAGGGGACACCCATTATTTATTAATTGAACTTAGTCATGTGCTTCTTGTCATAAGTCCGCATCATTTTACGGTATTTTATTATGGAACCTGCTGGCTGCCTTCTGTTGAACTCAGTTGTCATGGTGATGACTGGCTTCATTACCTCCATATTCTCACTCCATGACCTGTTTATCTGCAAACAGACTCAGAATTCAGTTTCAATCTATCGTCTTGGCTCCCTGGCTCTCTCGCTGCTGTGTACCCACAACAGTGTGATGTGAAAACCACCCCCCATGCAGTATAGGTCAATAGTTGATTGATTAAGGAAAAACCTGGCTATAGGCAATGATGAAGAAATGATATTAAAGCTATGTAGGCTTGGTGCCTGTGGCTCAAGCGGCTAAGGCACCAGCCACATACACCTGAGCTGGCGGGTTCGAATCCAGCCTGGGCCGCCAAACAACAATGACGGCTGCAACCAAAAAATAGCTGGGTGTTGTGGTGGGCGCCTGTAGTCCCAGCTACAAGGGAGGTGGAGGCAGGAGAATCGCTTAAGCCCAGGAGTTAGAGGTTGCTGTGAGCTTTGATGCCACAGCACTCTACCCAGGATGACAGCTTGAGGCTCTGTCTCCAAAAAAAGCTATGTATACTGACATCTTAATTCTTTTGTGGTAACAACCTTATTAAGCTCACTATTCTTTGCCAACATTTCTTCCCTGCAGTCAGAGTGCTGTATAACCTGACAAAATCAGCGCCTCTGGAATTCTTAAAAGAAAATGACCTTTTGGAATGTGCTACCAAAATTTCCAGGTTATTGGACTACAATCCCCATGATCATGCTACTGTGAAATACGTCGAAGGTGTTCTGATGTAAACATATGCTTTTATTGGGTTTGGAAATTTTGAATTTTCTGTGCTAGCCTTTCTTCTTATAATCAATATACTTAACCCACACCTGTGAATCTACTTCTCCCCTCTCTGATTTGGGTCAGAAATGCTCACCTTTTGCATTTCTGTTCTCTTGCTTCGTAGCTCTCTGCCAGGGGCAGTTTGGGACCCCTCTCTGCTCAGGAGACTTGGCAATGTTTAAGGACATTTTTGTTGTCATAAGGGTGGGGGGCTTGTCATGGGCATCTAGTAGGTAGTGGCCGGGGTGCTGCTAAACATTACCCAATGCCCCCTGTGACAAAGAACAATCCAGCAATGGTGCTATAGTTTCTTATACATCACTTTAAAGTCTAGGCATCTCTACTATTATAAATTACTCTTTTTTTCTATCTTCCAGGACAGATTCTTATACAAAATAAAGAATGTTTTATAATAATTTTTTTTTTTGAAGCAGAGTTTCGCTTTACTGGCCTTGCTAGAGTGCTGTGGTGTCACAGCTCACAGCAGCTCCAACTCCTGGGCTTAGGCATTTCTCTTGCCTCAGTCTCCTGAGTAGCTGGGACTACAGGTGCCCACCACAAAGCCTGGCATTTTTTTGTCGTTGTTGCAGTTTGGCCAGGGCCCTACCCAGAGAGCCACAGGCACCACCCAGGATTTTTTAATAGCACCATGAATGTAGCCAACCTCCCCCATAAATAACGCATGTGTTTTATTTTCAGGTTGGTTGCTGGAAACACTTCTGATGCAAAAGCAAAACTTCAAGAGTGCTTAAATATAAGGAGAAGTTTGTTTGGGGAGAAAAACATGCTTGTTGGAGAAATTAGGGAATTGTTAGCGGATTTACTATTTTTTCTTCCAGATGATAGTACAAAGTAAGTTTTTATGAAATGTTTCAAGAAATGTGTCTCCCTTGCTGCCCCTCCCCACCAGCAGCAGGGAGGTCTGGGGTTACCCCTTAGGGGGAACTCTAGTAACTTCTCTGGCTCCAGCCGTGTTCAGAGACACTGCCTGAGAGTTTTGTCCCCATCTGTTTGTCAGGACACTGGGCATGTTGTACTTAAAAGGAGCTCTTGGTCCACATGCAGTGTGGAGGTTTTGGCACTAGGGAAAGAACAACGGGGCATGATGTCATGAGTGGGTCCCAGTCACTCATAGGCCTTCTGAGGCAGATGGACGAAGTTCAGGGCTCTACGCAGGTCTTGGCCTTGGCCATTGTTTATGGTCCCACACAGCCCTGGTCTACCTCTCACCCTGGTCCCACAAGGCCTCAGGTCCTTCTCAGCTGCTGTCCCTCCGTGCTCAAGGAATCCTCTTACTCTCATACAGTATGTAGGATTCTCCTCGGCTCTCCACAGGAGACATCTCAGTTTAAAAGAGGGCTCTTGGTATTATCCTCTTTATCAGTGGTTCTCAACCTTCCTAATGCCATGGCCCTTTAATACAGTTCCTGTGGGTCACGACCCACAGGTTGAGAACCGCTGCTCTGTATCCTCTTAATGCGAGCATCTGCCAGGTCTGACCACTTCTTCTCTCAATAGGCTGGGGTGGGAGAAGAACCAGGCCCAGCCTGCCTTTGGCCCGGTGTCTACCCTTTCCTAGCAGATTCAGCTGTCTAGAATGGCCAGGGATACTCTCAAGGGTGCCCAACCTTTTTTTCTTCTCTGCCACACATTGGAGCAGTAAGAGTTACCTTGGGCCACACATTAAATACACAAGCACTAACAATAGCTGATGAGCCAAAAATGTTAGTCCATGCTGACTTTTCATGTTATCTGACACCACAGATGAGCATAAACAGTCCTCACAAAGTCAGCATGAGGGCCTCAGGGCTGCAGGTTGGACACCCCTGCTCTAGGTAAAACTGTGACGTTGTCAAGTCCTGTTGTTGTAGCCCCTCCTCCCTCCCTTCCATGTTCCCTGAGATCATCTTCCTTTCACCAGGTGGGTGATCTCTTCCTGCTTGGGCAGGAAGAATGTGGTACTGGTAGCTCTAACACTTCAGGGGTGCTCGGGCACTTCCGAAAGGGCCTGTGGGATCCTGGGGGCCCTGTAAAAGGTTGTGGGGGGGAGGGCTGGGCCGATGAAGTCGAATTAGAAAATTAAAATAGGCCTATAAAAATAGGACAAAGAAGAATGAACAAAATATCTGAAGAGTAATATTCTCAGTGAAATGATTATCATCTACTCTTTCTTAACTTCTTGGCCATCAAGTCAGTGTCGACCCTTTCTTAAAGGTATTCAAAAGGTTAATACCTTTTAAAGACTGGCCCAGTGCAGGGTCTGAGGGTGAAGTGGCAGGTGGTGACATGGTAGGCTCTCAGGTCTGAGTGCCTGGGATCCCTTGGTAATGGTGAGAAGTTGGGCAAGTGGATGACATCTTGGTATCTCTTTCATTTGCTCATTGGTAAAATGAGAGTAGTGAGAGTATCGTCCTCACAGGATTAAGAGACCACGTATGTAAGAATTTAACATGCCTGGCACACACATGAAGAGTTCAGTCCTTTGAGTCATTAGTGTTATGATTTGGATCCTCAGCAGTTGATTTTTGAGGCACTTGACACACATAATCCTCCTCTTAACTCCTCTTAACACTGGCACCGTGAGCAGACAACAAGACTTTCTTTAGAGAAGCAAAAACGTTTACTGTAGAACCATTGCCTCGTAAAAGAAAAATCTAAACAGTAGCATACTGACTGAGTCATCTCTCCTGCCCGGCTGTCCCACCCCACGTCCAGAGCTGGTAAGGCATGAATCACGAGACACTGGGCACGGCTGGGCCATTCCAGAAGGATGGCCTCGATGTCAGAGGACCTGACCATACATGGTGTCCTCCTCCCAGGCCTTGGCAAGGGTCAGCCTTCTGAAACAATGGAGCAGTGTGTTTCCTCACTGAGGGGTTTTGTAAGGGACTGCCTCTTCTGCACTGTTCACACCAGGAGAGATTTTGCCGTGTAGCTCAACTCACCTGTCAAACCTGTGCAGGTCCTTCGGCCTGGTGGCCAGGCTCTTGAGACAGTGCTCATTCACTACAGAGATGCACCATCGGCCTGGCCCTCCCTGTAAAAGGCAGGTGGGAGGGCTGGGCAGATGAAGTTGAATTAAAATATTAAAAGTTATAAAAACAGGACAAAGAATGAACAAAATGTCTGAGGAGGAACATTCTCAGTGAAACGATTGTCAGCGACTCCTTCTTCACTGCTTGGCCATCTGTCAGTAGCCGTCCTTTCACTAGTGCCCTCCTCACAGTCGAGTTTCTTTAATTCCTCCTTTCCCACTTACCATCCTTGGACTTCTTCCTCCACCCTCCAGCTCTATTAAGGAAAGTCATTAGCAATGTCCCCAAAGCATTCCTTTGCATTTTTTTTTTTTTTTTTTGCAGTTTTTGGACAGGGCTGGGTTTGAACCCACCACCGCCAGCATATGGGACTGGAGCCCTACTCCTTTGAGCCACAGGCACTGCCCTGCATTTTTATTTAAATTTTATTTATTTATTTTTGAGACAGAGTCTCACTGTGTTGCTCTTGGTACAGTGCTGTAGTGTCACAGCTCACAGCAACCTCAAACTCTTGGGCTCAAGCGATTCTCCTGCCTCTGCCTCCTAAATAGCTGGGACTACAGGCGCCCTCCACAATGCCCGGTTATTTTTTGTTGCAGTTCTCTTTGTTGTTTTAGCTGATCTTGGCCGGGTTTGAACCTGCCAGCCTGGGTGTATGTGGCTGGCGCGGTAACCACTGTGCTACGGGTGCTGAGCCACTTTACTTTTTTTTTTTTTTTTTTTGAGACAGAGCCTCAAGTTATCCCCCTGGTAGAGTGCTTTGGCATCACAGCTCACAGTAATCTCCAACTCCTGGGCTCAAGCGAGTCTCCTGCCTCAGCCTCCCAAGTAGCTGGGACCACAGGCTCCCGCCACAATGCCTGGCTATTTTTTGGTTGCAGCCATCATTGTTGTTTTGGCGGCCCAGGTTGGATTCGAACCCACCACCTTAGGTGTATGTGGCTGGTGCCTTAGCCACTTGAGCTACAGGTGCTGAGCCATGCTTTACATTTTTATAATGGCCGCCCTGTCCTCTGAAGCATTTGACAATGTCAGTCACACCCTTCCTGGGTTCTGAGGTACCCTCCGCTGTGGGCGTCCTCTCTGCTTATGCTGTCTCAGTTGGTCTTGTGGGCTGCTTGTTCTCTCCCTGCCTCTTGCCCAAATATCAGAATCCTCACAATCTTGGCTCTTGTTCTCTGCTCGTTTTTGGTCTGAGCACTAAGCCCCTCCTGTGCCCAGCACTTAAGCTGTTGGGCCGTAGGTGAGGGCTTCTCATCTCCATGTCCTCCACTGGCAATCCAAGGTCAACCTGCTCAAGACTGGGCACACCCACCCCACATTGTGGCCTGACCCCCTTCTCTCATCCCATCCAGTGCAAACACCACGGCATCATCTCAGGGATACATCTTAACCATATTTATTATCAGTCACTGTGCCAAACACACCCCATACATTTCTCATTTAATCCTCACAACTCTCTTATCCTTCTTTTTTGTTCTGAGACAGAGTCCTGTTCTGTCAGTCAGGCTGGAATATAGTGGTATGGTCATAGTTCACTGTAGCCTTGAACTGGGCTCAAGCAGTCTTCCTGCCTCAGCCTCCCAATTAACTGGGACTGCAGGTGCATACCACCACACCTGGCTAATATTGTAATTTCTGTAGAGACGGAGGCTTGCTATGTTGCCCAGGCTTGTCTTGAACTCTTGGCCTCAAGCTATCTTCTTGCCTCAGCCTCCCAGAGTGCTGGGATTACAAGTGTGAGTCACCGTGCCCGGCCTATTATCCCCATTTTGAACATGAGAAAACTGAGGCTTTGGAAGGTAAGATGCCTTAACTTGAACTGTACCTTGGAAGTGAGAACAATGTAACCTACAAATCTGTATCCATATATTAATTTAAAATAAAACATAAAAAATTAAAACAAATAAACAAAGATGCTTTTAAGTAGCAGAGCCAGGGACAGTACCTGAGAAGTCTGATTGAAAAGCCTCCATGCCCAGACCAGGTCTATTCAGGGTTGAGCTTGAGGGCTATTCCTGTCACTCTGCATGTATAGAGTCCCCAACATTCCTGGCATCAGTGCCACCACATCCAATGAGGTGAGAAGTCTTGGGCGGTCTCCCTCACATCGTGGCCCCACATCAGTTCAGACCTTCACCATTGCTCTTCCTCTGGCCTCCCCTGCTTCAGTTTACCCTCCTCACTTCTAAGCTTGCAAGTTTGTCTCAGAAATAAATTTGATCAGATCATTCCATTGATGAAAACTCTTCAATATTAATGGTCCAAACCTCTCCGTTGACACTCTCAGTCCTTCTAGGTGGACCCCTGCTCCATCCTCCACTCTCCTCTCCTACCTCAGGCACTTCTCCCAGGGCAAGGTTTGGTTTTACTCATCTTTGCTCACCTGTCCTGGCACCAGCATTTAGTGCATGTTTGTTGAGTGAATATATGAAAGTCTCTTCATTAAAATGTCTCTTCTCTAGATCCGAGATGAAGCAAATAATTGAATATTATAAGCAAGTGATAAAAATAAAGGAAAATGCAGATTCTCTGACCAACTCCTCACTCATCAGGAACCATCTGAATGTCAGCCTCAGTGACACCTTGTGTAAATTAGGTAAGTGCGCCTACCGAATTTATTATGAGCAAGTGGCTTTTCCCTTTGTTTCATCTGCATACTTTATTTATTCTGTTTATTTTTTGAGATAGAGTCTCACTCTGTCACCCTGGGTAGAGTGCCATGATGTCATGATAGCTCACAGCAACCTCAAACTACTGGGCTTAAGTGATCCTCTTGCCTCAGCCCCCTGCATAGCTGGGACCGCAGGGGATCACCATGATTCCTGGCTAGTTTTTCTATTTTTAGTAGACATGGGAGTCTCCTGCTCAGACTGCTCTTGAACTCCTGAGCATAAGCAGTCCACCCTCCTCGGCCTCTCTGAGTGCTAGGATTACAGGTATGAACCACTGAGCCTAGCTACTGTATTTTTAAAAAAGTTTTCACTTTGGCTTGGCGCCTGTGGCTCAAGCAGCTAAGGTACCAGCCACATACACCTGAGCTGGTGGGTTTGAATCCAGCCCAGACCTGCCAAACAACAATAACGGCTACAACCAAAAAATAGCTGGGTGTTGTGGTAGGTGTCTTTGGTCCCAACTACTTGGGAGGTGGAGGCAGGAGAATTGCTTGAGCCCAGGAGCTGGAGGTTGCTGTGAGCTGTGATGCCACATCACTCTACCCAGGGCGACAGCTTGAGACTCTGTCTCAAAAACAAAAAAAGTCTTCACTTTCAGACACTTTCAACTATTTTTTGCTACCTATTTACCTTCCATTATTAGGGAAGATACATTTTAACAATCTTTTCCATCCATTTCTCATTCTTGTATAAGCTAAACATGTACCACACCCCTCTTCCCGTTTTCCTCAAATTCTGTCTTAAGAAATTGTTTGCACTGTGTGTGCGTGGCCTCTTTGTAACTGTTCGTGCTGTGACACTAAAGGTGACATGTGACCAGAAATAATAAGATGGCTTTTCATGAGGCCCACCCATAGTTTTAGTTATATGATGTAGGTCTCAGGTTCTCAGACCTGGTCCAGAGGTTTGAAGGCCAGATCAACGTAAAGATACAAATTAAAAACTTAAAATGAGATAAAAGTTAAACATTAAAATTAAAAAAATTGGCTTTTAATCTCATGAGGAGGGGAGGTGGGTTCTGTTCCTTTATTCCTCTTGGTACTTGTCACTTCTGTTATTATTTTAGGGGAGGAGTTCTGATTATCTTTTGGAGTTTCTTTGACCAAAATGTTGATCTTGTTACTTGCAGTTTATGGTGACTATTGGGATTCTTCTTCACTGGTACTGGCTCAGTTAAGTGAGATTTATTTCCATCTTCCAGGGACAGACTACTCAGGGGCCTCCTAAGAGACAGGCTCTACTCTCCAGGCTTTGCCAAGGACCTTGTCTTTTACTGCCTTGGTACTTATTTGGCCCCTTAACTTGTTAGCTTGTTGCTACAACCTTGGAAATTGAGGAGAACAGAGAGTTGAGTTGGAGGCTGCAGATGTTACTTGGATAGAAGAATGGCGACAGGCCTTGCCCAGCAGGAAGGGTGTGGGCAGGACAGAGGCAGTCAAGGGCCTGAGCCCCACAGGGCAGAGCCTCTCAGCTTTTGTGTCTTAGATGAGCAGGTTCCCAGTGTTCCAAATCGAGACTCTCAGCCCGTGGGCAGTTGTTCAGGGGTGGAGCCCCACAAAGTGGTCATCTCCAGCCTTTTGTAGATTTGTTTATTTTAGTAGGCTATACAAGAATTTTCATTTTCTATGAGTGCCACAACTAGAAAAAGAAATTGGAACGCTGTCAGGGGTCCTGATGTCTCATCCACACAGCACTATCTGCACTTCAACCGAAATAAATGGTTTTAAGTAGGGCTGATCTTGCCCTCCAGGACAAAAGTTTGCAGAAATTTTTGATTGGTATCATTGGCTGGGGGGTGGAGGGGATGGGAACACTACTATCATTTAGTGGGTGGAGGCCAAGGATATGGCTGAACATTTTACAAGGCCCCAAACAGCCAGCCCCCACAACAAAAAATTATCTGTCCCAATGTCAGCAATGCTGAGGTGGAGAGACAGTGACCTACAGCAGCCACTTCCTACAGCACGTGCTTGTCATCCATTTCACAACAACACATGATTGCTTTTGGCCTAGTCACTTATTGAGGCAGAAAAAGGCTTAAAATGATTGATACAGTAAATGTAGTAAAATAATATTTTCAGTTTATAGATGTACAAGTGTATGTGCCTTTTTTTTTCTTTTTAGTTGAGTATTTCCAGGCTGAGCATGTGAAGCATTTTATTTGCACACAGAAAATGCAGATGTAAGCCAGGCATTGTGGCAGGTGCCTGTAATCCCAGCTACTCCAGAGGCTGAGGCAGGAGGATTGCTTGAACGCAGGAGTTTGAGGTTGCTGTGTGCTAGGCTGACACCATGGCACTCTACCCAGGGCTCCAGAGTGAGACTCTATCTCAACAAAACAAAAGAAAACAAATCAACAACAAAAGGAAATGTAGATGCAAATCTAGAGAAAATATATGGAAAAGGAACTACTTTATTTTATCTGCTCACTTCTTTCAATTTTCTGTTATGTAACAGTTTGGTGTCTGTTCTGTGATAGAAATATATTTATTTACTTTCAGATGAAGAGGCATCTGTAAGGTGGCCATTGCTGTGTTTTTGGTGACTTAAGTCTTTATAATATTTTTAAATTTTGTCGTCAATTTTTAATGTGGTTAAGGAGCCATTCTTGCCATCACTATCTCCTGCTATTCATTGAAGTTGATTTCTTTAACATAAGGCTCACTTCTGGCTTACAGGAACATTGTGGATGGTTAATCAAGCCGTTAAAGTAAGAATCTTGTGCCCTTGTTTTAACTGGTGACGGTGAGAACGGACCAACCAACGTTACCACTTCACAAAGACAAGAGTGTTAGGAGGGAATGTAGACTGTTTATGGAGATCTCTGAATCCATTGTTCATTCATAGATAAGAAGTATTTTTAGTTTTCCTTCCTTTAATGGAAATTATCCATCTAAATGGAAATATGCCTGAGGTGACTCCATAAAATAAGAAAGAAGCCAGAGCCGCATATAGCTGGGACTCCTTACCATTAATCACTTTTAAAGACATCTTGGGCTTCTGTAGTAAAAGTGTTACTGAATATGGTCAAAGCAGTTCTGTTGGAAGCCACAGGTGTGTATTCTTTTATTGAGGAGGGAAAAGGAGAACTGTGGTGTAGAGATGACTACATTTTTAAATTCAGCAAGTCTTTAGTTTAAGTGCTTAACACGTTGTAATGCATGTCAGAATTGTGAGGTTGTATTCTCTTACCTGATTAGTTTGTGGAGCTGCAGTGGTTTGGGAGAATCGTTTGCCCTGTAAGGAAACACAACATGCCTCGCCCTCTTGGTACACACAGTGTGAAGCTCCCCGTGTCATGGCAGCTCAATTGCAAATAACTGCTCGCTTCTGACTCTGTGACTGGCTTGGGGGCTTGTTGCTGCCCAACGAGGTTCATCTGCCCAAAGCCATTACCCAGAAACAGCAGGATTTACAGCAGAGAGTTATTTCTGCATAGGGCTAAGCAGGGAGATGGGAGGATTTTCTCAAATATAGTTTGACAGACAGGGGAATTAGGTAATTAGGTTTGCTAATTGGCTGAGTTTGGGGTGATACTATAGGGGTCTGGAAATAATTTTCTTGTTTTTCTTCAGCCCCTGGGGTCATGATTCTAGTAGGGTTGGTTTGTTGGTCTGGGCCTCTGGTCTTGGTAGGTTAGCCAATACACTTGAATGCAGGGCTTGGAAGACAGCTTAGAAACTACCTTTATGGTTCCAAAAGATGATGTTATTTGTGGAGAATCTTTACAGCTACTGGCTATGAGTAATTGGGGACAGTAGCTGATTATCATCACTATTTTTGGTTAAGCTTGTTCCTTTCTAGAGTTTGGGGGCCCTTATTGTAGTTCTTGCCTTGCACCCTGTCATCATCAATAAGGGCAGTTTCAGACTCATGTATGAAACTACTATTTATTTCTTTTGTTTGTAACTTGTCTCCCTTCTGGGGAGGACCCTTGGGTGCTCTTCAGGGAGGTTGCTTGTCACTGAAGTGGTCTCCTAGGTTCCCCAGTGTGGCTTTTATGATGCCATATGGACTGTATTTTAGTTCACATCATCCCAAACATACTTTCTAAATTTGGTGCAAATGTATTTTGGTCTTTTCTGAGTGTAGTCACAGACAAAGAGACAAATAGATAGACACTAGATTCCCCATGCTCAAAGGAAGGTACTAAAAGCTTTGTAGGATTCAAAAATCAAAGAAATTAACTTCTGCCTTCAAGCAACTTACCATTTTGTTAGGACACAAAACAAAACTTAGACTAAAAAAATATAACACATCAAGGATTTAAAATGTAGCCTGGGGCCGTGCCTGGGGCTCAATGAGTAGCGCCCCCCAGCCCCATACACTGAGGGTGGTGGGTTCAAACCTGGCCCCAGCCAAACTGTAACAACAATAACAAAATAGCGGGGTGTTGTGGCAGGCGCCTGTAGTCCCAGCTACTCAGGAGGCTGAGGCAAGAGAATCCCTTAAGCCCAAGAGCTGGAGATTACTGTAAGCTATGACGCCTCAGTACTCTACCAATGGTGACAAAGTGAGACTGTCTCAAAAAAAAAAAAAAAAAAAAAGCAACAACAACAGAAAAAACCATACCCTGGCAGGAGGGGACTGAACTGGATTTTGGTTTTAGCTTGACCAAAATCAGCCATGTGACCTTCAGCAAATTACAGCCTCTCTGGCCCAGGTCTGCCCCTGGGCCCCATCTGTATAATAAGGGTGTTGAGTTCCTTAAGGTCCTCAACAGAGTTAAAATTCAATGCTTCAATATAAAGGAAGACAGTGATCTGTAGGAAGAGCCTGTTCAAGGAAAACCTCTTGGGAGGGACTGTTAAGGAAGTGGAGGGAGTAAGCTGTCTGAGAAAGGGGGTACTTCTAGATGGGAAACTGCATATACAAAGGTGGCCACAAGCAGTATGTGGAGGGGATGGTCAAGAGCTGTCAGGAGGGCTGATGAAAAAATATCCAGGTAGAGGGGGAGGTAGGAGGTGGCAAAGAAGGAAAACAGGCAGTGATGGGAGAGTTAGGGCAGAATAGTGACTGAAGGAAGTCCTGTCCTGCAGTCAAGTGGCAATTTAAGATGAAGAAGTCGGGTGGTGCCCACAGTTCAGTGGGTAGGGCACCGGCCACATACACCCAGGCTGGGTTTGAACCTGGCGTGGGCCAGCTAAACAATGACAATTGCAACAAAAACAATAAAACAATAATAGCCGGGCATTGTGGTGGGCACCTGTAGTCCCAGCTACTTGGGAGGTTGAGGCAAGAGAGTCGCTTAAGCCCAAGAGTTTGAGGTTGCTTTGAGCTGTGACAACACAGCACTCTATAGTCCTGGGAGCCAGTGATCCTCAGATAGGCTCCTTATATTTAGGAGATTGTTTTGGAAATTCTTCAGAATGATTCAGATCTCATCAAGACTATCTACACAGTGAAGAATTCTTACCCATCTTATGTAATTTAACTCCCAACCTTATCACCACTTAAGAGGCACTAAAAATAGTCCAGGTTGAGCATCCCTAATCTGAATCCCCAAAAACCCAAGATGCTCCAAACTCCAAAACTTTGTGAGCTCCAATGTGATGCTCAAAGGAAATACGCATGGGAGCATTTTAGCCTTTTAAAGGTTGGGATTAGGGAGGCTCAACCAATAAGTATGATGCAAATATTCAAAAATCTGAAACACTTCTAGGCTCAAGTATTTTGAGTAAGGGATACTCAACCTGTGGTTTATTATCTAAAATTATAGATTTATTTTTTCACTAGGATTTTACTTATATGTCTCTTGGTTTGTCTCCCTTGCTAAAAAGAAGAGACTTGGAGACTTAATCTGTCTTTTCGACCATCATACACTCTAAGAAGAGCAGCGGGTACCTAGTAGGTGTTAGGTTAGTGTTTTTCAACCTTTTTTATCTCACAGCACACTTGAACCTATAAACTCCTGTGGCACACTTAAATTATGTTGATAAAAAAAAAGTAAAATAAAGAATATACTTATTGTGTTTTGAACTTCTCTTGAAAATAATCCAATTAATGATGTAAAAAGATTTTCTTGGCATACTTAAGATCCTCTCCCTGCACACCAGAGTGCCATGACACACAGGTTGAAAATCACTGTAGTGGATGTTCAATAAACATTTGCTAAGCAAATGAATGTGTGTTGGAGGAAATGCCTTCCCCAATTCAGATTTACCGTCTTGCTTTAGAAAGCCAGCATTGATTCCTAAGGGCATTTGAATGTTAATTACTTGTATTCTTGTCGTAATTCATTCAATAATTCATTCAGCAGAGTAGTCTTGGGAAGCTGCTTCCAACCACCTCCTAAGCTCGGACCTGGTTCTCAGTGGCAGCCCTGACGCAGTGGTCCTTCCCCTCTCCCCACCTAGCCACAAGAACCTTCCTGGGTGGTGTGCTAGGTAAGACAGGTGACCTGGGACAGGCTGAGCAGCAACGAGAGGGGTTCTGGTTGCTGGGTCTGCATCTGGCTGTGCTCAGAAGTGAGTCGCTCATTTGAAACCATACTCAAGAAAGAACATTATAAAACTTCTCACCAGAGGAGGGAGGCAAGATGGCCACCTAAAGCCAGCTTTTGGCAGAGGCTTCTGTCCAGAGGGAGAAATAATAGCTAGAAATAACCCAATAAAGTGGAAGATCAGGAGCTGAGCTGAGAGAGAGGATCAATAGGTTCACATCACCCCTGCTGCAACAAGCTGGGTCTCCAAGGAAACAAATTTCAGATATAAAACCCATCCCAAGGAGGATGGGAATCCTTCCCCAACCCCCCTGAGGAGAGTGGCTTGAGGAGAGTAGAGAACAGAGGACCTTTTGTTTCACCAAAGGGGAGAGAACAACTGAGGGCCAGGACTCCCTCCACAGACAGATACTGCTGCAAGCCCAGGTGGTCTCTTTCCTGGGCCAAATGTTGATCTATTATTCTCCCTACCTTCTGAAACTCCCAATCCACCCCTCCCCCCTCTCTGGGCAGTCTGGAAGACTACCCCCTGCTATAATGGGCAAGCTCCAAGCCTGGGCAAGCTCTCAGCCCATTCCCCGGCCCTACGGCAAGCTCCCAGCCCATTCCTCTGTTCCTCCCCTCCCCAACCCTGGGTTGATTCTGAGAAAAGCCTTCAGAACAAAAAAGCATGGGAAGTCTCAAGTTTCATAAAAAACCCCCCAAGTTCCCGGTGAACTAACAATGGTGAGAAACCTATCTAACCTATGTTACCCAAGCAGTAACTGTTGTATAACCATTGTTACCTAAATTGTATCTATTGTCACCCAAGCTGTAACCCCACCCTGAGCTAACCACAATGTTCTGCTTCTATATTGGCCTGCTTGCTTATAAAAAGACAACCTTCCTCCCACTGGGGCACCGACTGCCTCTCAGAGCAGCGGTCCCCTGTTCAGGTGTATTAACTTGATTGCATCTAAGTGGGGTTTGAGTCTGTCTTTAGGGATTGGTCTTGCCTTTAGGATGGTCTGAAAGGCACGGATACTCTACTTGAAGAGATAATTGAGGAGAACTTCCCAAGCATGGCAAGAGACACTGAAATTCAGACACTGGACAGTTTCAGAACCCCAGCATGACTCAACCCAAATAAAGCATCTTCTGGACACACTGAAATTAACTTTGCCAAAGTTAATATGAAGGAGTAAATCCTTCAAGCAGCTAGATGTAAGAAAATCATAATCTACAAGGGGAAGAATATTAGAGTGACTGCAGATCTTTCTGCTGAAACTTTTCAAGCCAGAAGAGGATGGCCATGAACCTTCGATCTTCTAAAACAAAACAACTTTCAGTGCAGGATCCTGTAGCCAGCTAAATTGAGCTTCATTTATGACAGAGAAGTTAAATACGTTAGTGCCATACACACATTGAAGAAATTTCTCATAACCAAACCAGTGCTTCAGGCTATCCTCAGACCCATCTTTCATAATGACCAGCACAATGCTCTACCACTAAAGTAAACTCACTCTGAAATTCTTGACTGAAACCCAATTTCCACAGTGGTGAAAAGATTCAAAATATCCACTGGACTTTCGAAAAACTTGACACCTAAAATGCTACCAGGCTTATCAATACTCTCAATTAATGTGAATGGCTTAAACTGTCCTTAAGAGGCATAGGTTGGCTGATTGGACATAAAAACTCAGGCCAGATATCTGCTACATACAAGAATCTCATCTTACCTTAAAGGATAAATATAGACTCAGGGTGAAGGGATGGGCATCTGTAATCTGGGCAAATAGAAATCAGAAAAAAGCAGGAGTGGCAATTTTATTTGCAGATACAGTAGGCTTTAAACCAACAAAAGTAAGGAAAGACAAGGATGGTCACTTTGTATTTGTTAAGGGAAACAATCAACACGATGAGATGTCAATTATTAACATTTATGTGCCCAACCAGAATGCTTCTCAATTATAAGGGAGACCCTGACAAATGTGAGCAATTTAATATCTTCCAGCACCATAATAGCAAAATTTCTTTGCTTAGTTTCTTATTGGAGGATCTATCCAACTCTGGATAGATCCTCCAATAAGAAACTAAGCAAAGAAATTTTGGACTTAAATTTCACCACACAACAATTGAATTTAACAGACATCTATAGAACATTTCATCCTAACAAAACTGAATACACATTCTTCTCATCAGCCCATGGAACACCCTCCAAAATTGATCACATCTAGGTCACAAGTCTAACCTCAGAAAATTTAAAAGTATAGAAATTATTCCTTGTATTTTCTTGGATCATCACATAATAAAAGTTGAACTCACCAATACACCAATAATAGGTATCTGTATACTCATACAAAGACATGGAAACTAAATAACCTTATGCTGAATGATAGCTGGGTCATAGATGAGAGTAAGAAGGAAATTGCCAAATTTTTGGAACAAAACAATAATGAAGACATTAATTATCAAAACCTGTGGGATACTGTAAAGGTATTCGTAAGAGGGAAATTTATAGTGTTGCAAGCCTTCCTCAAGAGGATGGAAAGAGAGAAAGTCAATAACTTAATGGGATATCTTAAGCAACTAGAAAAGGAAGAACATTCCAACCCCAAACCCAGCAGAAGAAAAGAAATAACTAAAATTAGAGCAGAATTAAATGAAATAGAAAACAAAAGAATTATTCAAAAGATCAATGAATCAAAAAGTTGTTTTTTTGGAAAATTCAACAAAATTTATAAACCTTTGATCAACCTAACCAAAAATAAAAAATTAAAGTCCGTAGTATCATCAATCAGAAAAGACAAAGGCAAAATAACAACAGACACCTCAGAAATTTAAAAAATCCTTAATGAATATTACAAAAAACTTTATTCTCAGAAATATAAAAATCTGAAAGAAATTGACCAATATTTGGAAGCATGCCAACTTCCTAGTCTTAACCAAAAAGAACTGGAAATGCTGAACAGACCTATATCATGTACTGAAATAGAATCAACAATATGAACTCTTTCCCCCCAAAAAGAGTCTGGGACCAGATGGCTACAAATCAGAACTCTGCCAAACCTTTACAGAGGAACTAGTACCTATATTACTTAATCTTTTCCAAAACATTAAAAAAGAAGGAATACATCTCAACACATTCTATGAAGCAAATATTACCTTGATCCTCAAACGAGGAAAAGACCCAACAAGAAAAGAAAAATATAGACCAATATCTTTAAAGAACATAGATGCAAAAATATTCAATAAGATCCTACCAAATAGTATCTAGCAACACATCAAATGAATTATACACCATGACCAAGTGGGTTTTATCCTAGGGACTCAACGTTGGTTCAATAATCTGTAAATATAAACCATCACATAAACAAACTAAAAAACAACGACCATATGATTCTCTCAATAGATGCAGAAAAAGCTTTTGACAATATCCAGCATTCTTTCATGATCAGAGAGCATTTAAGCAAAAATAGGTATAGAAGGGACTTTTCTTAAACTGACAGAGGCCATCTACAGCATACCTATAGCCAATATCTTATTGAATGGAGTAAAAGTGAAAATTTCCACTCAGATCAGGAACTAGACAAGGTTGCCCATTGTCTCCACTGCTTTTTAACATTGTTTTTTTTTTTTTTTTTTTTTTGAGACAGAGCCTCAAGCTGTCCCCCTGGGTAGAGTGCCGTGGCATTACAGCTCACAGCAACCTCCAACTCCTGGGCTCAAGCGAGTCTCTTGCCTCCGCCTCCCAAGTAGCTGG
>CAUYTI010097765.1:0-14691 GCA_963575145.1 Galago senegalensis
GCCTGTGGTCCCAGCTACTTGGGAGGCAGAGGCAAGAGACTCGCTTGAGCCCAGGAGTTGGAGGTTGCTGTGAGCTGTAATGCCACGGCACTCTACCCAGGGGGACAGCTTGAGGCTCTGTCTCAAAAAAAAAAAAAAACACCAAAGTGCTAGATCAGAAATCATTTCTGAAGCTACTTGGAAGGCTGAGGCAAGAGAATCACTTAAGCCCAAGAGTTTGAGGTTACTGTGAGCTGTGATGCGACAGCATTCTACCAAGGGTGACAAAATGAGACTCTGTCTCAAAAAAAAAAGTTGTGCAGAGCTCATCAGGAATGAACAATGCCTTGGGTTGCCCACTCCAGTGGAGGAGAAGAGGCACCAACTACACTCTGCTGCTCCTCTCCCAACACCCTCAGCCATCCATATCCTCTTTCCTGTTCCACTCTCAGCTTTCCAGGCTGGCACCAGGGCGCCACGTGGCCCCAGGTACAGCCCAGCTGATTCCAGAGAGGGGAAGCCAGTTTCTGAGGCAGGTTCCCTCCCTTTGCCCTTCCCCTCTGCCCTATGTTAGTCCTCCCCTCCGCCCTATGTTAGTCCTCCCCTCCTCTTGAGTTGTCCTCCTCCTCCTCCTTAGACATTTCTTGGTTCCCAAGGAGTCCTTAAATTCTGCTCTTCATGAACCATCTGCAAACTAAGTCAACCACAGAGGACCAGGGAAAGCTAGAGAGCCATGGCTGGTGTCCCTCACTCTCCCCTATTGCAGGAAGCACTCTTCATCCTTTCCAGTCTCCAAGAAACTCCTGGGCTGGCCACAGTCTTCATTCCCTGTTGGTTAGTCTATTCCTGAGGAAAAAGGCCAACCAGTTTGTTCAGTGTGTGTCTCAATCCCAGGATGTGGGCCAAGACCAGGCACTGGCCAGACGATGGTCCTGCCAGGCTCCCCTGTGGGGCCAGCTGTCCCTAGTTGTGGGAACAGCCCTCCCAAGAGCAGGCCTCCCTCCTTCCTGCTTTCCTCCACCCCCAGGAGGAGAGCTGAAGTCAGAGATCAAAGACAGCTGGAAGTACAAGTGTCCCCTGAGGCATTAAGCTTTTTTTTTTTTTTTTGAGACAATCTCACTCTGTTGTCCCAGGGTACAGTGCCATGGTGTCATCATAGCTCAAGGCAACCTCAAACTCATGGGCTCAAGCAATCCTCCTGCCTCAGGTGCCTGAGTAACTGGAACCACAGGCATCTGCCACCACCCTGGGGAATTTTTCTATTTTCCTGATCCCAGGATGAGCCACTGTGCTCTGCCAGGCATTTACATTTTATTTTTTATTTATTTATGTATTTATTTAGAGACAGAGCCTCAAGCTGTCACCCTGGGTAGAGTGCCGTGGCATCACAACTCACAGCAACCTCCAACTCCCAGGCTCAAGGGATTCTCCTGCCTCCGCCTCCCAAGTAGCTGGGATTACAGGTGCCCGCCCCAACGCCTGGCTATTTTTTTTGGTTTCAGCTGTCATCGTTGTTTGGTAGGCCCGGACTGGATTTGAACCTGCCAGCTCTGGTATATGTGGCTGGTGCCTTAGCCGCTTGAGCCATAGGCACTAAGCCTTTATTTACTTGTTTTTGAGACAGAATCTCACTATGTCTCCCTTGGTAGTGTGCCGTAGTGTGCCATCGTGTCACAGTTCACAGCAACCTCAAACTCTTGGACTTAAGCAATTCTCTTGCCTCAGCCTCCCAAGTAGCTGGGACTACAGGCACCTGCCACAACACCTGGCTATTTTTTTTTTTTTGTAGTTGTTGTTGTTTGGCAGGCTCTGGCTGGGTTCAAACCTGCCAACCCCAGTGTATGTTGTGACCACTGAGCTATGGGCCAGCTGCAGAGCTGGTATTTCTTTTCTTTTTTAACCTTTTTTTTTTTTTTTTTTTGGTAGAGACAGCATCTCACTTTATCGCCCTCAATAGAGTGCCCCGGTGTCACACAGCTCACAGGAACCTCCAACTCCTGGGCCTAGGTGATTCTCCTGCCCCAGCCTTCTGAGCAGCTGGGACTACAGGTGCCCACCACAAGGCTCAGCTATTTTCAAGTTGCAGTTTGGCTGGGGCCGGTCCAAACCCTTGGCACTTGGGGCCAGCATCTTACCCACTGAGCCACAGGAGCCGCCTGATGTTTACATTTTAATGGGAATCAAAGACACAAACCTAAAGAGATAAATTTCTAAGGTTGGGACATCACCCAGACTTCGATTTGCTGGAAATCGGCAACTGGGGAGAAGGCGGCCTGTGGGAACCAGAGATCACCCCCACCGTGGGGGACGCTACCTTGGGGATTATTTTCCCACGCACAGGAACAGAGCTATCTGCATGGTGCACAGTGGGAGGGGACAGTTCCAGGACTGGCAGTTCCAGGAAGGGGAGGGCTCCATGCCAGACGCTGGCTACCTGAGCAGCTCCACAGAACAAAAAGCAACTCTATCTGATGGCCTCAATTTTGCTGGAGTTTTTGCCCCTTCCCAACAGTACCCTCTTCCTCCTCCTCACTTTATTCACAGAGGAGAAGCTCCGAGACCAGTCACAGAAGAATGGTTTGCAGGCTAATACCAGGAACTTGCTTTCAGGTTCTGACAGTGGCATCAGCCTTATCCATGGGTGCTTTGCTCCACGAATGCTCAGGACATCGAATTTCTGGTGAAAAGGCCAGCTTCTTGGTCTACCGCCAGTACCGAGCCTCCCGTGCTCATGTGCCTGCACTCAGCGGCGTGGGCGCAGGTGTCTGGACCCACCACTCGCATAGGCACCAAGCCAAGGCAGCTAATGTGACCCACCAGGGCAGGCCTAGCCTATGGGGAATGGTGACCCCTGGGTGTGAGATGCAGCTCTTCTCACTGTGTGTCCCTGGGCAAGCCATACACCTCTTAAGATGCAGTTACTTAATTCAAGTCTTGCGAGGAGCAAGAGGAAATGAGGCTCAAAATCCTTGGAAAGTACAAAAGCAAGACAAAGACAACGAGGAATCATCGTCATCACAATATTTCAGCAGACATCAGGGAAGGGGCAAGAACTGAACCACAATTTAGACACTATTTGGTATTTAAGACTTTAACCCCCAGGAAGGGTGGCAAAGAGGTGCATTTCCCTGTCACCTATTATTCCCTTCAGAATAAAATCCTTCTCTCTGGGGGTGCCCATAGCTCAGTGGTTTGGGCGCCAGTCACATGCTCTGGGGCTGGTGGGTTTGAACTTGGCCCGGGCCTGCTAAACAAAACAAACAAAAAGAATAGCCGGGCATTGTGGTAGGCACCAGTAGTCCCAGCTACTAGGGAGGCTGAGGCAAGAGAATCGCTTGAGCCCAAGAGGTCTGAGGTGGCTGTGAGCTGTGATGTTACAGCACTCTACCAAGGGCAACTAGGTGAAACAGTCTCAATTTAAAAAAAAAACAAAAACCCTTCTCTCTATTCTACACCTTGGCACAAATACTCTTTGACTACAAAAAGGAATGTTTTTTTTTAAAGTCTCACTCTAATGCCCCAAGTAGAGTGGGACATCATCATTGATCAAGGGGATTGCTTGAGCCCAAGAGTTTGAGGTTGCTGTGAGCTATGATTCCACTGTACTCTACCAAGGGCAACAGAATGAGACTCTGTCTCAATAAATAAATAAACAAACAAACAAATAAAAATAAAGTTGCAGTGACCTATGATGATATCATGGTACTCTGAACTTGTCTTTTTCTTCCAGGTTAATTTCTTTCATCCTCCGTATTACCCGTCTGATGAAAGTCTGATCTAAAGGCTTGATGAGGTCAGTTCATTCTGGGCAAGACCAGGCCCTGGGGGGATGCTGTGCACAGGCCCCACCATCAGGCCAAGGGTCCCCTCTTCTCTGAGAAGTGCTGGGCTTGACCACTTATTCAAACTAGAGACTGAAAATCTCTCCATGAAAAAGCACATTTTCCTCCCTTGCAATGAGATGTACCCTTCTGGCTGTTACTTTGGCACTGTGCAAATACATTTCACCTACTGGCTTTGGCACCCACTGATGACATCTGTTGGAATCATTTGCATTAGCAGTTATGAAATGGTGCTTTTCAAATTCTATTATTTTTTCTACATTCATTAACTGTCACTCACTCTTCTGTAAAGAAGATGTAAACCTCTCTTTTCATTTTCAAAACTGTGGCTCTTGATAGCTACTATTCTCCACATTTTACAGACAAAGAAATTAAGATTAAATACCCCAGGTAACTCTTATTGAACATTAAGGCACCAGACTTTCGGCTGCAGTATTACAGAGATTAGGTAACCTGAGATCTTCTTACTATAAATACCTGAAAACACTGGACAAAATGTTTATGAACAGTCATAAATACACAGTGAAACTCACAAGACAGTAAAGACAATCTGTAGGGCCTAAAAATCAAGAGATAACTAAAAGCACAAGTGCCTCATGCACTGCCTTGGTGTTGGAAGGGGACAATTTGCCATCCAGGAAAATGGAGGCCTTGAGGCTTGCTGCCCACCCAGAGGAAGGCCGCCCATTTCTGTTAGGCAGTTCAAACTGGGACCTACACACACCCCCCCAAACAAAGAACTCTGGATTACTTAACAATACAAGTGAAACTGGGCAGCGCCTGGAGCCTGTGACTTATTGAGTAGGGTTCCAGCCCCACATTCCGAGGGTGGTGGGTACAAACTCAGCCTGGCCAAACTGCAACAAAAAATAGCCGGGTTGTGGTGGGCACCTGTAGTCCCTGCTACTCGGGAGGCTGAGGCAAGAGAATCACCTGAGCCCATGAGCTGGAAGTTACTATGAGCTGTGACAGCGCATTACTCTACTGAGAGTTAAAAAGTGAAACACTGTCTCTAAAAAAAAAAAAAAAAAAAACAAGTGAAACTAAAATGTATGTTTAAAACAATTACTTAAATGGAAGAACAAAAACTCAAAAAAAGAACACAACCCTGGTGGACCAGATCAGCTCCATTTTCTTGTTCCTGGGCCCTGGCCTGCAGGGCCCACCTTGTAACCTTCCTCATTCCTAGTAGGGCCCACCCTGCAACCCTCCCCATTCCATTCCTAGTTGCTTAAACCATACCCGCAGGGCCCACCCTGCAACCTTTCTCATTCCTTTCACAGTTAGCAATAAGCCCCCAATTCCTTATTAACTGAGTCACCCTACTGCAATAAAACAATAAGTTTTTATTACCCTGACAGGTAACCAGGTTACACCAACTCTAGCCCCCGGTTAAGGGACCCCCCACCCCTCACCTTTACCAATCCAAATTCACCTTTACTAGTGAAGCCACCAATGCAAATCCTCCTTTACTTCCTCCTTTACTAATGAAATCACCAACTGCCAATGAAAAGTGTACTCGTACTGGACCATACCCCTCTTGCTCTCTGTACCCCATAAAAACTGCCTTCACCCCAAGTTCGGGGCTCGTCCCAGGCTTGCATGCTGGGCAGATACAGACCGGTCTGTAATAAAATCTCACCTTATGCCCATTACATCGGAGTGTGTCTCGAGTCTGTTCGTTTGGGCTAAGTTGGGAGGATTTCTTGGACCCAACAAAATAATCCACTCCACTGAAAGCTAGTGACTTGATTATTGAAATAATAGTGATTCCTTTCTTCATTGATACAAATGTAAACTAACAAAGATTTCTTTTCTTGTTTATCCAAGGATTTTGAAACCATTGATAATTATATAGTTAAGTTCCTATATTTAATAACTATGACTCAGTAGAGAGATGTTAAAATAATGTATTCAAAAAGTTAACTTAGGCTCAGCACGGTAGTACAGTGGTTATGGTGCTGGCCACATACACCAAGGCTGGAGGGTTTGAACCTGACCCAGGCCAGCTAAACAACAATGACAACTGCAACAACAACAAAAAGCCAGACGCTGTGGTGGGTGCCTGTAGTCCCAGCTACTTGGGAGGCTAAGGCAAGAGAATCACTTAAACCCGAGTTGGGAGTTGCTGTGAGCTGTGATGCCACAGCACTCTACTGAGGGTGACATAGTAAGACTTTGTCTCTCAGAAACAAACAAACAAAAAAATTAACTTATTTAGAACTAATTTTCTTACAAACTCTCAACTTGAGCAGTCATTTCAATTGTATTTTAAAGAATTGATCTCATTAAATATATTTTCCAATTTCCTATAATTATTCAAGGAATAGACTTTAGGAGAATTATATGATCAGGATATATAAATACTCAGTTTGCAGTGTTCACCTTAGCCCATACACATTTCTATGAAGCATTGTTCTAATAAATCTAATATAAAACCTTCTGTAAATTACTTTAAGTTAATGGGAGTTGTTATAAGCCTTTGCCAATGAAAAGGCTTCTAAATGGCTGCAAAAACCTAGATTTTAAAAAGATTCTCAAGAAATAAATAATAAAAAGGAAAGGAGTTCTTACCAGACTGCAAGGGGAGCTGGATTTGGAATCAGAAGATCTAGGCGTGGGGCAAACAACTTAACAAGCAGTTCTGTGCACTCTGCTGCTCTGTGCACTCTGGGTGGCTGCCGGATTCTCCTGCTGCCTCACGGGCTTGTTATCTAAGCACACCTTGGAGGGCCTAATGGGTTGTATGAAGTTGGAGAGGCAGAATCACACAGGATTTCAGGATTAATTTCATTTATGAAACTGAAAGCAATCAGTCCTATTACTTAACCCACAAACAACTTGCAGATCTTGAAATGTTTTCCTTATATTACACTTCCTTAGCTCTTTGTTTGGTTAGATCTTCAAGATAAAGCAGAGACTTAGCACACATGAAAATTTTATAAACTTGTTGTTGTTGTAATTAACACAATTTTCTGGAGAAAGGGATTTCCCAAGTCCTTTTCTGATTTTGAGTAGATTTTACAAGAATTTATATTACTGTCATTAGGTATGTTTCCATAGATAATGCTGAACATATCACCATAATGTTTGTTATTCACCATTTTATTAAAAAGTACCCCCAGGAATCTCAGGTTGGGGGAAGAAGGTAAAAACTCATTAAAATCCTCCTTTAAAGCATCTGCTGTACTCGGGCTTACACCTCAGGGCCTTTGCACTTGCTCTCCCCTCCTCCTTCTTAGACGATTTCATCCAGGTGCCAGGATGTCTGCTCCCTCCCTGCCTTCCTATCTCTGCTCTAATCTCTTGGCATCACTGAGGCTTTCCCTGATGACCTCCTGCAAAGCATCTCCACCCATCTTTTCCTTACACACTATTTCCTTTTTCTCTATAGCATTTGCCCTTCTCTGATATGATATTATGTATCTATTTTTGTGTGTTTAGAGTCTATTTCTCTCACTAGAATGGAAGCTATATGAATTCAAAAACTATTTTATTTTTTATCTGTTAAACTAATTGACAGGAAAAGCACTGCATATATTTGTGCTCATATTCAAGAAATTAAAAGTTTTGGGTTGTCTAATTCCCCTTTGTAACAACAAAAGTGTAGCTTTAAATAGCAGGTACACCACTCAGATAGTGGCCATTCAGGTCTCTTTCTTTTAAGACTTCATGCTCTGAGGCTCAGATGCAATGAAAACCATCCAGTTCATTGCTCTTCATGGTCAAAATGGCGGTTGTGCCTTCCAGCCTTCCCTCCTGCACCCATTCCCCACCTGCTGATGTCTCTTCCCCACACCCAGGGTAGGGTCTGTCATCTGACACTTGGTGCAGCCTATGGCTTTGTTCTACTGCAGTCTGCTTTTGAGATTCATCCAGGATGTCATAGGTATCAGCAGTTTGTTCCTGACACTGCATGTATCCACTAATAGACTCCATTGTGTGAGTGTGCAATACATTCTTCTGTAGGGGTTAATCACGGACCTTTATGTTGTTCCCAGTTTGGGGCTGTTAAGGATTAGAGCTATGGTGGATATAGCATATGATTTTTTGTGTAGGCATATGTTTTTATTTCTCTTAAGTAACTATCTGAAAGTGGAACTGCTGGTTAATATGGCAAATATACATATAAGTTATGAGAAACTTAATAATGTTTCCAAAATGTCTGTACCATTGTTTCCAAAGTGTCTGTTGGCATTCCCATCTGCAATGGTTGAGAGTTCCTGTTGCTTCAGACTCGGTACCACGAGTCTCTGATTTGTCTTTGTGGGGTATGAAATGCTATCATATTACAGTTTTAATTTCCTTTCCCCTAACAACTAATAGTGTTGAGCACTGCTTCAAAGTTTTTAAATTTATTGTATAAAATACATAAAGTAAAATTCATTTTTTGGGTGCACACATCTATGAGTTTTGACAGATGTGGAGTCAGGTAACAACTGCCAAAATTTAAGGACAGAATGGTTCTATCTCTGCCTCACACACAAGTTTCTCTTACACTGTCACCTTATGATCAAATGTTTCCCCATATACTTTATGTCATTATCTATATGGTTGGGTTATGTATACCATCTTGCTATTTGTTTTTTAATTTTCCTTTCTGTTCTTTGCCATTTTTAAAAATGTTTTATGCATTAATTAAGCATTTTTTATATTCAATTTAATTTCCACTATTATCTTTCTGTTTTGTATTTTTCATGGCTCCCTGGGGTTTACAATATGCACTTTAATTTATCGTAGTCTATTTTTAGCTAATGTCATAACCATTTGTATATGAATTAAGAACATCCTAAGAGCATTCAACTAACATTCTACTTCCATTTCCCCTCCTCCCATTCTTTGACCTATTATTTCATGTATTTCAGTTCTACATATTCTTTAAATCCCATAATATAATACACAGAGCATTTAATTTTCTTTCAAAGAAATGAAATATATATAAGAAAATATTTTATGCTTAGTATTTACCCACATGCATGCCATTTTCGCTGTTTTTCATTCCTTCATATGGAGTCTACTCCCCATATGGCATGTTTTCTCTTTCCCAAGAACTTCAAAGTTTTTTGTGGTGTGCATCATAAACACATTCTTTGGGTTTTGTTTGCATGACAAAGTCTTTATTCCACCTTCACATTTTTTGAGGAAAGTTTTTGCTGCAAATTGAATTCAAGATGAACAGTTATTTTCTTTTTCTTTTTTTTCCCCCTTGTGCTTATTCAGTTTGGGTTTTTATTGAGGTTTTTGGTTCTGTGAATTTATAGTTTTCCTTGTTTGATAAGTTTTCAGCCACTATTTCTTCTAGAACATTTTCCAACCTTCCCTCCCTCTCTTTCTCTGCTTTCTGAGACTTTATCTATGTGTTGGGCTGCCTGATCCTGAATCACAGATACTGAGGCTTTTTTATTAGTTTGTCATCTTTTTTCCTCTGAGCATAGTGTTGGAAGGTTTTGATTGCCCTGAGCACAAATCCACTGATTTGCTCCTACTGCAGAGCCAAATCTGCTCATCTCTAGTGACTACTTTCTTTTATAATATTCATTTTTTCACCTCTGGCAGTGTCATTTTCATATATTCTCAATATGTTGATGCTTCACTATCAATTCTTGAGCAAATTTATAATATTTAAAATTGCATTTTTCAAGTTCTTGCTCAATAATTTCATTATTGCTAGCATTTTTTCTTAGTTTTTGTACTGCTTATGGGTCATAATTTGCTAATTCTTTTGCAGGTCTCATATTTTTTGATTGGTTGGGAGACAATGCATGTGTTGCATTATTGAATGTTTACATTTATTGCTTTACTTTTAAAATGTTGGTTTTCTTTGGGGGCAAAAAATTAATTTTTCTCTGTATTATGTTGCTACTTTGAGGGGATTATTTGCAAGCTTTGTCAGGGCAGTCCTAGAGTGTCCTCATCTCTGTCACTAATTTAGCCCTGTTGTTTCTAAGATTCCTCCAGGTTTTCAGTTAAGTTCTTTGTACTCTGGCTGGGCAGAATTAACATGTCTTCCACCTCTGTGTGAACTTGGGGAATCGTTCACCTTACCGTTCCCTGGAATTGGTGTCTGCATGGACTTGTAGAGTTCCACCCTTCCTCAGGTTCAGAGATTAACACTCCACCAAAAGCTCAGGGGGACACCTTTCAAATTCTGGATCTTTTTTTCTGTTTTGTTCCCTTTCATCTGGTGATCTTCCCTGATTATTTCAGGCACATTCATCTCCTTGAACTCTTACTTCTGTCTTTCCAAATCAACGAAATGATTGGCCTTAGTCATCTCATCCAAAGTGGAAGTTGAACATTAGGACTATTTAAACATTAAAGTCAGCATTACTTTCAGAGATTGGGAGTGGAATGTGAGAGAAAAAGAAGAGAAAAGTATGTCTCCTGCATTTTTATGCCACAGGGATGGAGATGGCCTCAACTGCAGTAGGAGTTTGAGACAGAGGGAGGTTTTAGGGAAAGTGCGTTTGGCATCTGTTCATCATGGGGTGCCTATAACTTAGTCAAATGGAGATTCATTCTCTGGAGCTCAGAGGAGAAGCCCGGGCTAAGAATATGATTGGGAGCTGTAAGCATACATGAGATGGATAATGTACCTGCCTTTCTTTGGTGGTTACCAGGGAGCGACTGTAGACAGAGAAAGTAGGAGGTCCAATAAACAAGCCCTGGTCACCCTGGTGAACAGGAAGCCTGGCCCTGACAGAGAAGATCTGTGGGCCTGTGGTGGGGGAGGAAGCAGCTAGGGCTGGAGTGACAGGTCACTTGTCATGAGGGATCTGGGGACACTTCTCTGTCCCCTGTGTATGCAGTAGTCCGTGTAGAGTAGAGATGACTGATGGGAAACACAGACTCCACCCGGGGTATTTGTACCATCTCAAACCAATATGCTCAAATCCAACAAAACAGACAGGAACAGAGTTGAAGAAGGTCAATAGTGTCCTGGCAACGTGGAGAGCCCAGGGTAGAAAGGGGAGTGAGAGCCACACGTTGTTGGGGAATCTCCCAGGGCTGCACTGGGAATGCGGCACTCTTGTTTTTCTGAGTGTTTATTCCTGTGCTTCTGTCAATAACAGCACAGATTACTCACAACCCATCACTACAGGAGACAAGCAGGCCTGGCTGGGAGTCTCCTGTGCCCTTACTCGGCATTGCTCGGGTGCTCCTCTGGCAGGGCTTACAAGAATTGCCCATGGCATTGGGTCTCAAGATCCTGCTGATCTGGGATTTGAGGTTTCAGGGCCCCACTCCTGAGTTTCGGTAAAATAATTACTCAGATACTCCTGGTCCTTTGCCGAGGACTAGCCATTATCAAATACAGAAAGGAACTGGCCTTACTGCTTGGGGGTTGGTGCCGCCTTGGTTTTCCTCACAGCCCTGCAGTGCTGAGAATCTGTGGCTGCCCCTTCCCTCTCCTCTTTCCTTCATTCATTATCAGCACCAAAGAAGCAAAGACCCTCGGCGAGGCCACGCTGTTCCAGTTGTACCTCTTCCCCTGGGTGTGTTCTTAAGCAACAGGCTCCGTGCAGTCAGCCTCTGCAGAGAAGCTCACTTCCTGTGTCCATCTCCAGTCACCCCAAAGGCTGCTGCAGGCCACTGGGCACCTGCCACCCACAGGGGCTAGGTGGGAGTGGAGGAGGGCTGCGGCAGCTGTTCCCCGCCAGCCTCTCCCACAGGGAAGGCAGGACCCACTGCCAAGGGACATTTGTCTCTAGGGCACTGAAGGCAGAGTCTTCCCAGCACCAGTGTTTGGATTTTTAACAAAATCATGAGTGTGAAAGGACCACAGCTCTTTTCTAGCTTTTGCCAGGCCGTGACTAGACTGATCCTAACGTTTGGTTTTTCTTCCCTGTTCCACTGACTGCCACCTGCCCTTTGCCCCCACCACCTGGGAGGAACAGCTTGTGTCACTCTGGTGTTTGCACAGTTCTTCTCTGAGGCACATGCATTGGGTGTGGGTGTGAGGGAGCCTTCACCTGCTCCAGGTCACTCGCCAGAGAGCCATTGCTGTCCTGCTTCTTAGATGTTGGCCTCTCTCACTGCACTGCAGAAGAGGACAAAACAAGACAAATCAAGCCTGAGGAGGGGGGGCAGGAGGGAAGACCTCACAGTCTGGTCTGCAGGGGGTTGAGGATGGATTTTCTTTCTTCTTCTTAAAGGGAAACAAAAGCCATTTTCACTGGTACATTTAAAGTTCCCCAACTACAGAGAGGTACCAGCTTGGAACAAATGACGCTATACCACAGAGTGCTCAGGGAACCTGAACTTCTTAACTATAGGGGACAGAAATTTACTGGAAACCGCTGCCAAATATTTCTTGTATTTCAAAGGAATATTGAGCATGTGAAGAGAAATTGAAGAGGTGAACTCCCTACATCCATCAGATGTGTGGTTGTTTGATGTTTTCCAGTCATTTTACCAGACTAAATATAAGAGAAGGGCAGATGTCTAAACAATTGTATAATTTTAAGATGTCACAATTAAACATCAGTGGGTTTCCTCCCGCCACTAATTATCAGAGTAACTTTGGTAATGCACATAACCGGCATGTCTCAGCTGCTTCATGCAGAAAGAGAAGCAGGTGAACTGACAACATCTAAGATCTCAGATCACTTACCTTTGAAGTTCCCTTCTCCTCATCCCACCTCCATAGGCTGTTCTAACAAGACACAAAACTTGAATTTGAAGAAGTTCCAAGTCTCCCAATAAGGTTCAGTAAAGGTAATGTAGATGAGTTATATTATAAAAACACATCAAGTCACTGACTGTGAGAATTAACGGTCTGCTTCACTATTTGCTAGAAGAAAATTAAGGCAAAAAATAAAGAAGCAAGGATCAAGGCTAAAAATAAAAAAAGAGTAGGTGGCAGAAACATAATTGTATAGAAGTTTGAGAAACACACAGACTGAGTAATGAATTTAACATCAAAATGTCAAAACGTCTGAAAGGGATGATTTGAAGGCAAAGACTGAGGAGTGAGCCAGAAAACCTTTGACTGAAGGAGCCATAAATATGTAGCCCAGAAAGAAATACAGAAGATATAAATCTGTTAAAAATATTTATTTAAACAAATGAAGGCTATAAAACTTGTGAAAACTAAAGTAACAAATAGAGGAAATAATTAAAATTTACTGAATCCCTATTCTGTGTCAGGCATTGGGCCAGATGGTTTTCATACTCTATGTAAGTAATGAGTTCACTGAAGAATTTAATAAAGAAACGAAAGCCACCATGCAAAATTATTATTCATTATACATAAGTATTGGAGATTCAAGAAAGTCTTGGCTGGTGGTTATAAATTCAGTAGGACTGAGCACTGACCTGCCGTTTGTATTTTGAATGCTTTTATGCATGGCAAGGCTTGAAAATCACTCATCTAATGCATATCTTCATCTAATGCATATCTTCTGACGTGGAATTGACATGCAACACACCACCCCCAACACAGCCCCAAAGCAGGGTGGGGGACTTAGACAGTTGTGGGGCCATGCTAGGCCTGGCTCCCCAGGTGGGGGGGCAGTTGGTTTGGCTGGAAAGGAAGGTATATACATGGTGTGATTTTAATTAGTTTAAGACTAGAGAGAAAGGTAATATCATGGCTGCCCTGTTTTAACGACTTTCAGGGTAGTGTCTGCAGAGGCTCAGCAGAACTGTAAGTGCCAATTGAAATAGACACAGAACTCTGCCCAGGTCTCCAGGCATATCCAAGTCCATGAGGTAGGAGACCAGGCAGCCCAGGGAGGAGCAGTGCCTGGTCCCAGCAGCAGTTGGGCAGTACATGGACAGCAGTTAAGAAATGGGGAGACAAGAGGGGAGTAATAAGAATGAGACAGGTCTACTGGTGTCATGGCAGTGAAAGGGTCAGAGTTCCATGGCTCTCATAGCACCTGTGGGAGACAGGCAGGCTGAATTCCTCAGGGACCTTCCAACTCTGGGTAAAGTGCCCCATCAGGAATGTCTAAGAAACTATCCCTGTGTGAGGATTCAGTGCAGGTGGTGCAAATAGGCTAAAACCTTTAGATTCCTTTTTTTTTTTTTTTTTTTTTAGAGACAGAGTCTCACTTTATTGCCCTCATTGAGTGCTGTAGTGTCACAGCTCACAGCAACCTCCAACTCCTGGGTTTAAGCGATTCTCTTCTCTCAGCCTCCCAAGTAGCTGGGACTACAGGTGCCCACCACGGTGCCTGGCTATTTGTTGTTGTTGCAGCTCAACTAGGGCCAGGTTCAAACTCGCCACCCTCAGTATATGGAGCCACCTCTCTACCCACTGAGTCACAGGCACAGCCCAAAACTTTTGCTTGATCAGTAGTTTAAATTAGGGAAGCTAAGATAGCGAAAAGGAATGAGAATTATTTCCCTGTCTCTCCTCTCCATGTGTTATCTGGCCTTTCCCCGTCTCTCCTACACTTGTGTGTTATCTGGCCTTTCCCTGTCTCTTCCCCGCTTCTGTTATCTGGCCTTTCCCCATCTCTCCCCCCAGTGTGTGTTATCTGGCCTTTCCCGTCTCTCCTCCCCATGTGTGTTATCTGGCCTTACCCCGTCTCTCCTCCCTGTGTTTGTTATCTGGCCTTTCCCCTTCTCTCCCCCCCACTGTGTGTTATCTGGTCTTTCCCCTTCTCTCCCCCCCACTGTGTGTTATCTGGCCTTTCCCCTTCTCTCCTCCCCGTGTGTGTTATCTGGCCTTTCCCGTCTCTCCTCCCCATGTGTGTTATCTGGCCTTTCCCCATCTCTCCTACACTTGTGTGTTATCTGGCCTTTCCCGTCTCTCCTCCCCATGTGTGTTATCTGGCCTTTCCCCATCTCTCCTACACTTGTGTGTTATCTGGCCTTTCCCCTTCTGCCCCCACCCATGTGTGTTATCTGGCCTTTCCCC